>JAHKKF010516779.1:0-18767 GCA_019740295.1 Labeo calbasu | reverse complement strand
AGCACGTTTTTGAATCTGAATTCTGCGCGGGGGCACAGGTGAGACATTTACAGACGTGACAGTGCTTCTCAGCGTACTTAGCAGCCGGACCCAATTTACATTTGACATTAAGTTTTGACAACGCAGTACCAAAATGTAGGCTACAAAAGTAAACAAAACGTCATTATTATTAACACTTCGACCCAAGAATATACGTGACATACAGTACCGTTAAGTGAAAAAGAACTTGCTATGCTAAGTTATGCTATGCTATAAATGGTAAAAGTTATAGAGAGTTGTTGTGTGTTGGATGGATGTGTTTACCTTTTAAAACCGAAGTCTGTTAGACAAGAACCAAGTGTGATATGGATGTACTGAAGGAGGTATAATTAACATGTAAAGCCTTGTTCACCTTAGTAGTAGTTCCATTGGTGTTGTAGTTATAGTGTCTATCAGCAGGTGCCAAAATGTGTCTGTACCTATATTCTTGCAAAATACAATTATTCATATAATTCAATGTTAATCTGTGATATTTTTTTCTGTTTCTGCTTAATTTCAGTTTTCTCTGGCTTGATTGCCAAGTGAAGCTTGGTTTCTTCTGGTCTATCATACTGTTGTGGCAAATTTGATTTAGGAAAGTAAGTAAAATATATTTTTATATATTATTGTATTGTTTGATATTTATATATGTATAAGGAACCAATGATTTTGGTTATATTGTTGTATATTGTTCAGTAAATCTCTAGAATAATTGCTCTATCCATTTTATTCCCATGCCCCATTACACTTTGCACGAATTATGGGTATAACTTCCATTAAGATGTAAACAATCAGTGAAATGCTCGCTCCATGAATGCAGCTGTACATTTTTTAAAAACTGGGTACAATGAGATGACATTATTCTACTCACCCTTCAACCATCGAACATTAAAATGAAATTTAAAAATGTAAAAGCATAAGGCACTTTTAACCGAACCCCAAAATTCTTTTCATAGCAGTAACGGATGGGTGAAATATAACTGTAGTGTATTATGTAGTAACATACATTGCCTTAATCAAAAATGTTCATTAATTTAAGCGACACCATTTCAAAGTGATTTTGTGAATCGTAAGCTCATTCAGTCAAACAGATAGGTAAGCTTTATTTGTACGGCAACCTTATGATTTGAAATTATTAGTTTCAGTCTTTTTGAATGGAAGCGCCCCAAACAGGAAGTGCCACACATAATTAAAAACGCAGTAGGCTTGACCGGAATAAGGTGGATAGAAGAGGGAGAAATGTCTTAGAGTGGAGGAATTTTATTAAAGGGCTACCAAAAAGACATGAAATTTAATATCACAGAGCACAGTACGAAATACAACACCATTCAGAGACTGCTGACCAAACTGTAGGAAGTAATCAAATGTCATATTTAATGACCTTTAGCACAAAAACACTGCTGCTATTTTGACTTTAGAAGTAAAAAGAGGCACTGAAAAGAGATGGTGTGTGTACAAGCAGTGTCTTTGCTTGTTTTCAGCTCATAAACTAGAGTGGATGCATGGAGCTTGTTGCCATCACACTAGAACAAGCCAACACTGATTGTTTCTTGTTTCTCTGCTCGCGTAGACGATGTCAGGATTCTTTTTGAAGTGGGTCTATTGTGTCCAGTTCTTGGGCTTTTGTTCCAGATGAAAGAGATTCTGTATGGTGAGGATTGGGTCGGTGTTCTCCATGGAGGAACATGTTTTCATACATGACTCACTCTAGCACAGACACGCGGGCTGCTCTGTTTTGCTTTTGCTCAGAAATTTCAAACTTAATTTTAGAGAAGTATGTCCAGGCAAAAGGCGCTCACCCCCATAGGCCTCGGACTGCAGTTGGATGCTTCAAAAGGCATGTTGGCGAGTTTGTTCTTTCTTTCCAGCGGATTGGAAATAAAAGAGTGGACATGTGTGAGTGGATCGAAGAGGAGTGATTTTTGCTTATGACAACTGTCATATTAGAAAGGCCTACTATATAGTTCTGCTCAAAGTAAAAGCTAATTCTCTTGTGAGATGTTCGGTCTTCCTTCAAGTTTGTTTTACCAGAGATGCAAACATATGTTCTCTCAGGTACAGCCTTTACTCTGTGGTGTGGATCCTCTAAGGGTACACTAGGCCTAGGGGTAGTGTTCTTGTGACATTGGATTCGGAGCAGACATGCTCCCGCTCACACACACACACACACACACACACATATTCCAGGCTGTGGCGCTGCATATCATTTCTTGCACTCTCTGTGTCCCAGATCTTCAGATTCTGGCAGGGCTAATGCTGAGGCAGCAAACACACACACACACAAACACACACACACGCACACACTCTCAGAGAGCAAGGGCCCGAGTCCTTGGATTTTCTCCCCTCAGAAGAGTTTGGATCTGTGTCTGTGTCTCTCAGAGGTGCGGTAGACAGGCAGAATGTTCAGAGCTCCTCCAGCTCGTTTCTCTTCCGGGAATACTTGTCCAGAATTTTTAAGAGATTCCTGCTCCTCTTCCTTTGCTCCTCTTCCAGATGTGAGCCTAATTCAAAGTCATGCATGTCTTTATCCACATACTGGGCACGGAATAGTTCAGTGAGCGAACGCTGGAATATGTGGCAAGTCTTCTGTGGTTTTCGAGGAAGTTATCAGACAAGTTTGCTGTAGCACAGTGTGTATTTTATGTCAGCACTCTAATTTTTACAGTGTTGTTGGCTAATGAAGTATTAAGGCATTGGGAAGTGTTGCAGCAGGCTTTATCAGAAGCGCACTTCTTACGGAATCAGATAAAGCTCTGATAATGAGCGGGGAGAACAAACAGGACCTGCTGCACCCTCGAGATTGCTTGCTGCATATAAAACAGTAAAAGCATCCTAATATGCAGCCTCTTAATTTTTCAGTGGACCTGATGAAGTGAATTTTTGACTGATGTTTCCTGAAAGTGGCAACACATGTCCCCTATTTACACCCCTAGCGCCCTCCACCAGCCCCCCTCTCCCCTTACGCCGTTCCGACTCGACTCGGGCAGATGTGTCGCTTGATGTTCCTGTCAAATGGCACCGAACCGCTTAATAAAATATCACTCCCCCTCCATCAGCCTGCTTTAATTGAGTCCCTTGTCAGTTTTATCAAACTGTGTGTTATCGTTGCTTTTTTCCTCTTCCTCTGTTTCTTCTTTCTCTTTATCAGTCTCTCTCTCTCTCTCTTACGGAATAGACTAGCAGACGGATCCTTAGTAACTTTGTTTAACGGAGCGAGAGGAGTGATCCTCAAAGGCAGGCTTGTCATTGGATCCATAATTCAGACCCGTGATTTTCATTTCCCTCTGTTCTTTCAAAGGGAAGTTGGGTTTTTGGAGGCAGGCTGATCATTAGCAGGCGAACAGCATAGTGGATTAGCAGAGGTGTAGCGCCAGGACGTTAAGCTATACACGGCCGACGTGGAGATGTGCCAGAATGAAAGTGACAACATCAGCATGAGAAAAAGCCGCTTGCTCACTCAGACGGGCACAGAGAAAACAGATGCACGCTCGCATCCCAACGTTGTTTACAAATGGAAAAAGTAGACACGTTTTTGCACGGGTTGCGGAACAGGCTTGGAATGCGATGCTACATAATAGAGTGCTAGCAAAACAGGAAAAAAAACAACAACTTTTGCCTGTTCGCCCGCTTACTCTCACTCATGCACATTCTTCATGAATAACTTATGTGTCACCGGAAGACACATAAGGCAGCATGGTCAGATCAGACCGTTCTTACTCCTTAAATCTCCAGGCTGAATCTGACATTCCCCTGTCCCAACCTCGCCGGTCCTGATGTTGGCAATTCTGGTAGTACTAGTTGTACTAGTGCACTGGTGTGACTGGAAACTTCAAACACAGGCTGTCGCCGGGTCCCCAGTGAGGCCGCACTCTGATTGGCTGTGCAGACTCGAGTTCTTCTGCCTGTGCCACTGTCCCCATGGAAAAACTGAAGTCCCGCCTCTTCCTTTGAAGTCACAGGAAACTCCACTCACAGCAGTGGGATGTTTTGATGTTAGTCGTATTTCTTCTTTTTCTTCTCTTGTTTTCTTTTCTTTCTCTCTCTCTCACTCTCTGTAAAGCTGAGGGTCTAGTGGTTACAGGATTCTGCCGCACCACTGTACATTTCAACATTGCATTTGATCTTTAATTTATCACAGTTCCAGCAGTTTGTTTGACAGGTGCAAGAGCTTTCATCTTGAAGCTACACGGCTAGTGCATACTCCTCTCACTCTCTCTCTGTGTTTGTCTCTTTGCGACCTCTATGGGATGTATTGATTCTTTTTTTTTTCACTATTACTGTGGTGTACATTGAATAATATGTTGTTAGATGCTGCATGCGTGGCCGCCTGCATATCGTTGTATGCAGTTTAGCAGATTAATGTGACTGCTGTGGGATTTAGAACTGTTGTTTTCAGGGTTGATCCAAATATTAATAACACTATTTAATGAACCATCAAAATGTATGGGTATTTCTTCAGCTATAAGCGCATTTGTTGTGGGGACCCAAATAGTCATTCTTCGAGCACACTTTTCAAACTCTTGCTATTTAATTTGTCTACTAGTAACACTGGATATGCATCCATCACAGGAACTTTCACATACATATTTTTAATAAAATGAGTATGTGACATAAGCAAAACAATAAAATCTATAAATAAATGGTAGTAAAATTGTAGTAAAAAATTTATCAAGGCATGGTAAAAAAAAGTTTCATGTGATCTTCATAAACACATAAAATCTTAAATAAGTTTTAATAATAATCATTGGGACAAAGAAGTGACTGGAGTTGAATACCCGTATATATTAAAAATACCATTCTTTGTCTTTCGGTTTTTTATTTTTCTATTTTATTTGTTTATTAGTAGGTTGTTGGCATATGAAATCATATTAAAGGGATAGTTCGTCCAGAAATTCTGTCATGAATTACTCATCCTCATGTCGTTCCAAACCTGTAAGACCTTCATTCATCTACGGAACACAAATTTAGATATTTTTGATGAAAACCAAGAACATTCTGCCCCTTCGTAGATGGCAACACAACTACTATGTTCAAGGCCCAGAAAGGTGGTAAGGACATCGTTAAAATAGTTCATGTGATGATAGTGGTTCAACTGTAATTTTAAGAGGCTACGAGACAACTTTTTGTGTTTGAAGAAAACAAGCATAACCACTTTATTTAGTCACCTGGACTATTTTATCAATGTCTTTACTACCTTTCTGGGCCATATAATATTTAAGTTGCGTTGCTGTCTATGCAGGGTCAGTAAGCACTCGGATTTCATCAAAAATGTCTTCACTTGTGTTCTGAAGATGAACGAAGGTCTCACGGATTTGGAATAACATGAGGGTGAGTAATTAATGACAGAATTTTCTTTTTGGGTGAACTATACCTTTAAACATAATGTAACTTTTATTAACTTTGATAAATGCTCTCCATTGGACAGAGGAAAAATAAAGAGAACAGAAAACACCAGATCACCCTAAATTTGGATATGACACACAAACACTCCTGTGTTATTACCTACTGCTTGCATTTTTACTCTTGATGCTTTTGGCACTGTCCCTTGTTCGCCAAATTCAGTGGACAACACAGTTAGTTCTTTATACTGAGTTCTTTTAGGAAGAGTGTCCTCATCTGCAGCCACTGATGTTTCAGCAAAACTCATTTTCTCTCCTCATCTCGCTTTCTACGTCTCTCTCTCTCTTTCACTCTTTTCTTATTTCCCTCTCAGGGAACAAGCCTCACCAAGGCACCTCTTAAAACAGGAACTTCCACGACTATTTTGGCATCAAAGCTTGGCACGAGGGGCTAACCTTCTGAAGCAAACTTGTGAGGAAAGAAGTCGGAGGAGGAGAGGGGGAAAAGAGGAGGAGAGAAGGCCTGTGTGTGCTTTAAGTCTATAGGGGGGCAGTTGAGAGAGAGAGCGAGGGCTGTTCTAAAGGGAAGGAGGCTCTCTCAGGGCGTTTGGAATCAAATCCTCCCCTGGTGCCTCAACCAGGATGGAAATGTGCAGCTTCAGATGCTTTGCTGCAGCTAATAACAGTATTGCAGTTTCTTTAAGGTTTAAGATTCCGTCTGACTGAGGAAAACTTTGTGGGATGATAGAGTTTGTTTATACGTGTTTATACTATAGATTTGAGTGAAGGGTTTATTGTGGGCTAAGCATATGGTAATAATGCATCTGTATACAAAGAGCGTGCTGCTGCAAGCCCATGAATTACGCGGTAATTGAGATTCCCTTTCATCCGGATCATCATTTTGCTTTTTATGAGAGGCACTTATTTCCGATGCTCTATGGCTGTTTTTACATTTTGTTTGGTTGCTTAGTCCGATTTTGATGCAAGAGATTCACTCAGAGGTTCTTTTAATTTTAATCTTCTTTGAGCAATAAATAAATGTTCATGTTTATTTCATTTTATTTAATTGAATGAAATCTCCACAGCTAAGATCTCCAAGTAGCAAAAATGAGACAAAAGCAAAGTTATGAGTCAGCCAAGAATATATTGAAGTTATCTACTTGTGAGATCTAAAGTGATCTAAACGTGTGTACGTAGTCATAAAGACAGATTTCTCAACGTGACTGGTGTTGATTAAAAGTTGACATTTCAACACTTGGCAGCAATGATGAAACAGAACCTTAAGATCAAACGCGTACAGTGATAATCGCCCACTGGCTCCTGTCTGCAAACACCTAAAAAACACATGAACGTTTAACTGAGCATGAGAGTGATACGGCTCACCACAAAATGTCGTCAACACAAAAATGCAGCTGTTCATTTCATCTGCTGCCAACTCCTTTAAGTTATTCATCTGGAAAAAAAATGCATTCATCATTATATTTTTAATCACAGAGACGAGATAGAGAAAAGGAATGCCTTCGGGAGGGTGGGGGGGTGTATGCTATTCCCAGAACTGATCCGGCATTGTTGCCCCGCATCGCCAAACATTTCGCAAATTGACTTTGAATGAATTTATTTTTAATGTGATGTTGATGCTGCTGCGGCGGAAAGTGCATAGAGCGAGTGAAAAAGTGTGAGCGTGTGTAGAAGAGAAATTGAATGAGAGCAAAAAAAGTCCAGAAAAAATATCTTGTAGTTAGGCCTTTGAGTTGATTAGATATAGAAAAATGTATGTTTAGTTATATATTGTTTAAGTTTAATATTTACTCTTACCCCAATATGTGGTTATATACAATTTACATTCATATGCATGTGTGTACAAGTATGTTTAATGGCCCAATAAGAAATGGACCATTCTCTGTCCTTCCACATTTTAGAGTCTTCTTCCCTATCTCTGGTTTCCACGGTCTCTTTGTTCTTTTCCTCTCTGTCGCTGTCAGTCCAGCCCATACAAAGCAGCTCTCTCATCACAACATCCTGCTCCAATTGTAATTATTAATAAATTAATTATCAGCCCTTCTCTGTTCCAGACTAATTGAGTCCCATTGCAGGTCTTAAGTAGGACACACTCCTATCAGACAAATGGAATGATATCCAGGGCTTGTTCCTCAGGGTACAAGTTTTGGCTTCGTCCCACAGAACGCACACTGCTTTGTTGTAGCATCGCAACTGCCATGCGAGAACACTGAGATGTAAACAAAAATCATTTTATGTTATAGAAAGTAGTGAGGACAGTTGCATCTGGGAGGTCAGCTTGTTTATTTACCACTGATGTAAATTCATGTCCCGTCCTGGGGTGTGTTTCCAAGAAGCATTGTTAGCTAACTATGGTCATAAGTTCCACTGAACTCTATTGGTAGCAATAGAACTTGGAACCATAGTCACTTTTCGGAAACGCACCCCTGACTGGCTTTATAGTATTTTATAGTTTTAGATTCATATAAAGTAGTCTATATGATGTATGGAAGTTGTTTACTGATAATTTACTCACTCCCATGTCATCCAAGATGTTCATGTCTTCTTTCTTCTTTCTGTTTTCGCAAGGAAAATACGTTTTCTTTTTTTTTTTTTTTTGAGAAAAACATTCCAGGATTTTTCTCCATATAGTGGACTTTAATGGTGGACAATGGGTTAAAGGTCCAAATTGCAGTTTCATTGCAGCTCCAAAGGGCTCTACATGATCCCAACCAAGGAATAAGGGTCTTATCTAGAGACACAAGCAGTCACGTTCTTATAAAATTAAAAAAAAAAGTACTTTTTAACCACAAATTCTCATCTTGCACTAGCTCTGCAGTGCACATGCGTGTCTTCGCGTGTCTTCACTTTGGAAAAAGTCCAACGCTTTTAGTTCTTCAAAGATATTTTTGATCCAAGAGCTTTTCTTTCCTGTAGTTTAATAAAATTACTGTTGTACCACTGATGTCACATGGACTATTTTATCCTTACTACCTCAGCCTTACTACCTTGAACATCAGCTGTGTAGCTGTCTATGCAGGGTCAGAAAGCTCTCGAATTTCATCAAAAATACCTTAATTTGTTTTCCGAAGATGAACAAACGTCTTACGGGTTTGGAATGAGAGGAGGGTGACTTTTCATTTTTGGGTGAACTACACCTTTGCTTATATTTTAAGAGTGTTTTCAATCAAAACTTAAATGTCAACAGTTTAGTGTTTCTGGAAGCAGTCATTCCTTTTTCATTAATTAAAATCTGTTACCATCCTGTAGTTTTTAAAACTTTTTAGTGTGTATGCTCTCTATCGAATGTAAAGTAAGTGTTGTTGACTGCAAGGGTGATAGGAGAAACTCTGAAAGAGAGAAAAAGATATCAAAATGTATGAATGAGTGATGAAACACCTCTTTGTTCTCACATACGAGCTCTCGGTGTCCAAAAGAAAGTGGAGTGATGGATTTAGAAGATCTACAGTATGTGGTTTTGAAACTCATATATTAGCAAATTAAGTGAGTTGGTGGTCCTTCCTTGTTCACAAAATTCATCAGATCCATTTTAAACCTGTATTTATTGTTGTCTGATTTGATCAACTAAGATGGATGTTAATATCAGGTTTATACATTCTACTTGCATGTGGTCTTTCGTCTCTTGGCATCTGTCGCAATGGGGATACACAACTAGCTGAAGAGAAGAAACAGTTCTTTAGAGATGTTTTTAGGTATAGCCATCTTAAGGGAACAGCTTCTGAAAAGCCATGTTGTGTGTAAGCATGTACTTACGGCCCTGGATGGGATTTGGCAGCTGCTCTATGAGGTTCATACAGTATGTACATACACAGAGAGTATCTCCATGATGCTCCAGGGTAGTGGAAGGTAGTTGGAGGCCTGTTGGCACATGTCAAGTCTCTGAAAGAACCTCTGGATGATCATTACCTTAGAAGAACAGGTCTGTCTAGAGGGGAACAAAAAGAAAGTTGGTTATAACTTTTGTTGATTTTACGTTTCTCCACCATGGTGAGAAAAATTAGGTGTAGACAAACACCTGTGACATTACCATAGAAGGGGTTTATTATTCACCATAATGAATATGGTGTTGAATAAGTAAATTTGCTGGCTTGGATTTTTAAGGGTGGTGCAATTCGGGGTGTGGAGTGAGTTTAGAGATAGGGAAGAGGGTTGCAAGAGAAAATCAGATTGGAAGAAATTAAATGGGCAATAAAAAGGGCCAGTTGATTTGTCCCACTCATGCAGGCAGATGTGGTTCGGCAGGGAAAGGTGGAGGAGGGAAGCCTATAGCCTAATGCAATCACATTAAATTTTAAATAATGTTATGCAGATAAGAAATGACAGGAGATGATCTCTTTGGGATGCTGAAAGATGATGTCAGTTATACTTCCAATACTCTGGAAAATCGCGCTTTTTGCATTTGTGTGTTAAAGCTAAAGAAAAAATAAAAATAAAATAAAGACGAAAAGGGCTGGTTTGGTGTTGAGAAAGAGACTGCTTCCTCAATCAGTGTTTGAATTGCATAAAGCTTTCCAAAATGTCATGATAAAAACTAAGGTTCAGGTCTTCTCTAGTGCAAGTAATGAGTATGCGCTTATACAGAAATCCTCTCTCGAACCTCCTGCTTTGGAGGAATTTTAATTTGGTGGCCATTTGCCGAAAACATTGATTTTCCCTTGTGGCAAAGTGTTAATGAAACGGCAAAACTCCTACACTTATGAGCTTTTCAATTAATGCTCTTCTTTCTTCCGTTGCCCAGAAGTGAGAGTGTGTGCTGTGCTGGTTTCCTTCAATTTCACCGTGGGCAAGACTCAGGCATTGAGTGCAAAGGTGCCAACTTCCATATTTAGTTAGTGAAGAGGCCATCCATTATTGAGCAAACAGAGAGCTGTCTGTCTCACTGCTTTGGGCCAACAATTAAATATATCAGGCAGCATGTGGAGGTGGGGTGTGGATGGGTGGAGGAAAGGCTCAGAAGAACAGGGCAGATGCAATATTGATGTCTTTAATTGAAGCTTTAAGTTGTACATGGTCAATATTTCTATGTGTGTCTTTAGCACTGGAGAGGCTTTGTCTGGGGTGGTTTGGAAAGGTTGTGTAAATTACATGTTCTACATTGGTAAATGTGTGTAATGGCATGTTTTGGGAGGATTTAGAGAAAGGCATAGCCAGGCACAAAGGAAGTTCAGTCAGTGATACAGAGGAATATACTGAATACATTATTGAAAAGCCTGGAACTGGATACAGTCTGTAATGTTTTTCAGGTCTCGCCTCTATTCGCATAGTAATTTTGATGGTTTTCTCAGATATATAATATATGTTCTTGTATATATATGTTTTTTTGTTTGTTTGTTTGTTGTTGTGATCATTGTTGTTATTAAAGTATTAGTTCGTGCCAGAATTAAAATTTTCTGATAATTTACCTCCATGTTATCCAAGATGTTCATGTCTTTCTTTCTTCAGTTGAAAAGAAATTAAGGTTTTTGAGGAAAACATTCCAGGATTTTTCTCCATACAGTGGACTTTAATGGGGATCAGCAAGTTGAAGGCCCCAACTGTAGTTTCAACGCAGCTTCAAAGAACTCTACACGATCCCAGCTGAGGAATAAGGGTCTTATTTAACGAAACTATTGGTAATTTTCTAAAGAAAAAATTATGTACTTTTCAACCATAAATGCTCGTATTACACTAGCTGAAGATCTACCTCCCTGCAGGCTTTAGTTCCAACTCTAATCAAACACACCTGTCTATAATTATCAAGTGCTCCTTCAGATCCTAAATAGTTGGTTCAGTTGTGTTTGATCAGGGTTGGAGCTGAACTCTGCAGGAAGGTAGATCTCCAGGAACAGGGTTGAGCACCACGGTATTACGTAGTCACCTTGAAAAGGCCACAAATGAAAAGTACTGACCCAGTGTTTACAAAATGAACGTGCAAATTAAGTCAAATGCCCGTCAAAAGTCACGCATCACTGCTAAAAATGATTTTGTGGGGAAGTAAATACTGCATAAAAATAAATGTAATTTCTACATTAAATAATTTAGTTCAGGCAAAAAAAAAATTATATTAGTATATTATATGTTATATTAGTAATTATATTACTATATTAGTAAATTTTAAACTTTGAATAAGTATACAACGATTCTTTAAGTAAATATGAAAGATATAATCCCATTTTTCCCATCATGTTTTCGAGTTGTATTTTGAATGTTTTATGGTTGCATTTGTTGTTAGGTTTAGTAACTTACTGTTTTGTGACATCTGGAGTTCATTTTCTACTCAGAATGACCCATTCATACTCAAACACTATCAACTGATTGTTACCGTCATTGTGCATGGTGTACCAAGTACTGAGGTCTCTGTGTTAATTTGGGTAATAATTATATTGAGTGGACATATTATCTTAAAAGGATAACAAGCTGTCTACTTGCTTACTTACATGTTTGTATAAGTGAACCACATGCTTTAATAGCATGCTTTTTAGTGCTACATTGTTAAATATATATTAAATATATAAAATAAATATTAGAAACTGTAACTGAAATGTACTTGAATGTTGCAGATTTAACTTAAAGTAATTAAGTAGAAATTACTCATCAAACGCTTAACTGGCCACATTAAATTTACTTATTTCCTTGGCTAACTTCACCTAACTTAGTTAAGTAGAATTTACTTAATTCAATACTTAATTCTTACTTAAAATTTATGCACAAATTTGCAAAAGAAAAATTAAGTAAATCTTACTTATTTTTATTTATTTATTTATTTATTTATTTCAGTGCATGTGCATCACAGAGCTAGTGCAAGATGGGAATTTGTGGTTGATAAGCATATAGATTTTATTTATTTTTTTTTAGAAATTGACTGATCGTTTTGCTAGATAAGACCCTTATTCCTCGGCTGAGATCGTGTAGAGCCCCTTTAAGCTGTGTTGAAGCTGCAATTTGGACCTTCAACCCATTGAAGTCCACTACATGGAGAAAAATCTCTGAATGTTTTCCTGAAAAACCTTACTTTCCTTTTGAAGAAAGAATGACATGAACATCTTGGCTGACATGGGGAGTGAATAAAATGATCAGGAAATTTTAATTCAGGAGTGAACTAATCCTTTAATAAAATTGTCATAAGTATTTAGTATTTTGTACCAAGTGAAAAACCATAAATAAAACAATAATTAATTTGGGTAGTGCTTATTAGTTGTCAGAGAATTACACAAAAATTATCTGTTTTGGTATCTGTTTATTTTTATAACAGTAATGGTATAATGTCACTTCCCCTTCTTATCTTTCCCTGTCGTCTTTCTCATTCCAGTCTTCCTCTTTCTCTCTTATTTTTCTTCACTTTCATTGCATCAGCTCTCTGCATAAGGTGGTTTTAATTTGGTGAGAGAAAAACAAGTTGAGAATATTGATTTCAGAAGTCCGCCTCTGCCTTTAAAAGCAGCCGCATGGCATCCTGCAACCTTCAATTGAGGCTGAGCATGTAGGTGTGTGTGTTCTCATTCAGGCTCCGTGTTCACGCAAAATGATACATTAAAGGCTATGTTTTACTTCAGTCAGACTGAAAGAAAATAAACGAACACAAGCAATGTCTGTTCACACATACGCAGGCACACAAGGCAGACAGAAAGGCCTAATTTATCTGATCATTATATGGGTGTTTTCTTTCCTTGAACAGTTTAACTTTCTGACTGCTTGAGGATGTGTGACAACACTATCATCAGGGTAAGTGATGGACAAAATTCAGAACTGAAGAATAGACCCATCATCAGTTCAAGTTAAATTGGCCACACCTAACAGGATGTTGCATTGGAATGGCTGAAAGAGGTGGATTTGGGGCTTTTTTTTTTTTGATTTTTTTTTTTGCTCACCAAGGCCACACTAATGCACTGATTTAATCAAAATACAGTAAAACTACTAATATACTGGTACTTGTAATACTATTTTAGTATATGTAAAAAATGTAATTTATTCCTGTGATGACAAAGCTGCCAGTCTTTAGTGTCATATGATCCTTCGGGAAATCATTCTAATATGCTGATTTGCTGCTCAAGAAACACTGTTTTTTTGTGATTTTTAGGATTCTTTAATGAATAGAAAGGTCAAAAGAACAGCATTTCTTTGAAATAGAATTTATAACATTATAAATTATTTTACTGTCACTTTTGATAAATTTAATGAGTCCTTGCAGAATAAAAGACTCACAACTTTAAAATGGTGGTGTATTTAAACTAAATACATGTTTATGTAGGTGGCATATCTATCTGTCTGGCTTTAAGGCTTTTTAAACTTTTCTGATTTATCAAGGATTTATCAAGCCAACATTCAGAGTTTTTCACTGCTTTTTTAGTTGAAATTCTAGTTATATGTATTTTTTTTAAAATTTCATAATTTTAATTCTTTTTAATAACTTTTTAAAACCTACATTTCTAAACTAAATTGGACAAACAAAAATAAGAAATGTATGATTACCTCAACTAGTATTATTCATGCCTAAATTCAGAAAAATGGCTTGTTGCTTGTTGACATCCTCAGTTTTATTCATAGCCACTTGAGCACATTTATTTAAACTCTCTCTAAACATCTGAATCATTTCCTCTTACAGACCTATTACACCTCTTTAATATTTTCATCTCAGTTTTTCCTGGCTTTGCCTTCTGTCTTTTCACTCAGGAACAAGCTAACCACAGGTTGTGTGTATACATATCCCACAAATCTCTTGCTGCACTGGCTCTGATCTGTGGATTACGCTCAGAATACTCCTCACTGAGAGGATGGCACATGTAGAGTTGAGACATACACACATTTTCTTGCTTTCACTTTCTCACACACACACTCAGACAATCATTCCCACAAAAATACAGAGCATGTGTGCCCTACCATCCCTGTAGCTTTAAGAAGACAAGTCTCTAATGCAGACATTACTAAACCCCTGCCATCATAGCCACAGAATGACACCACAGGACGCTGAGCACTAACGCCTACAAAGCGCTTAAATATCTTAACATATTTAATGCATAATGAAAGACGTTTCTGCACTTTAGGTGAAGTATTCCCAGGCAGTTTGTATGCACTAGCTATCTGGTGGGAAACCTTACTCTTATACACTCCATAAAGCAAGGTAATGCTAGTCGAGGGGTTTAGAGAGACTGATAGAAAGCTTTCTGCTGTGCATCCAATGTGTGTTTAAGAGAACACTCTGTGTATAAATGTTTTTGTCTTATGTGTTTAAGATACATGTTCATCTTGTAGTCACATGCTGTGAGTGTTTGTTTTTAGGAAATGTCAGTGGGCTGAAGAGTGCCTCTAGTGGTAAGCAGAGGTGCACATTCATGTCTTTTAGTGTAAGGCCTCCATGTAACATTGAGAATATATGATTGTTCTACAAAATGTAATTCTATAATTGAATTTAATAATGTTTGTGGAAGGAAAGCACCTTAATACAGTAGTAATGAAAAATATTGCTAAACCACTCAGACTGACTGCGTGCAGTGCAGTCAGTGTGAGTGCTCAGCTTTATAGGATCTATATCTCTGCCTACCTCAGGATCCATCATGTGTAATCCAGCTGATTGAGATGTTCAAGACTCGTTGGAGATGCATTTTCTGTTGTTCTCACAGGTCTGGACTGAAAGTGGGAAAGAACACTCCATATTGAATAGATTCTTTTGTGGTTTATCCAGACACTTGTTTGACCATTGTTTTCATACAATGTTTTCAGATTGTTGGAGTGTGTTTCACAAGAATATACTATTTTAGCCTTTCCACTTAAAAATTCCATGTTTAATTCAATCTGTCACTTGCTGTTTCTTTGTCATTAATTATGAAATTTAGGCATTTCTGTTTACCATTACAATAATTAACCATGGGTTTACCACAAATAAAACAAACAAACCAAACTATAGTTAAAGCATGGTAACCACAAAATAACTATGGTCTTGCTACACTAACCATAGTTTAACCATGGTATTTGTAGTAAAACTATGGTTATACAAATGGTTTTCAGTGTGCCAAAAAACCATAGTTACTACACTTTTACTATTATAAAACCATGGTTAATTTTCGGAAGGGTAAAAATAGTTTCTACACCAATTCTGTCAGTGTACATGGAGAAAGTGAGAGGACCACAAGACATTTTGGGAACATTTTAATATTAAATATTAAAATTGACAAAAACTGACCAAAACATAAAATGCGCTGTATAAATGAGTTCAGACCGCTCATTTGCATACCAACATGGTTGATGTTAATGCACATTAACCATTTTAGATCGATAAAATGTATTACCTTATAAAATTTCTATTCAAACTGAAAGTATAAATACTTGCCGGCAACCTGCCAAAATGAAAACTTGCTGATTTTAAGTCTGAAAATGATGAAAATTCATATAAAAGAAATTTAAATATAAAGTAATAAGGTAAATATTAGCATTTTATTTTTAAGTTTACTATAAAATAATAGTATTTTCAGGCTATGTAATACTCCCTTTTTATTTTATTTTATTTTATTTATTTATTTTTTATTTTTTATTTTTTTTGAGGACTAAACCAAATCTCCAGGTGCTCTTATGAGAACCAGGCTGAAAAACTTATGTGCACCCCATCATAACATTATAATGTACAATATAAAAAATGAATACTCATTATGAAATTTACTAAAGATTACAAGTGAGAGTTTACCTAAAAATGATAGTTCTGTCATCATTTATTCCACCATATGTCATTCCAAACATATAAGAAAATATGTACCTTTTTCACATTTCCGGGTTTCTCAGCAGCAGAAGTTGTCAAAGTTTAATTAACTTCGAAAGCAGTGAATGGGAGAGTGCCACAAATATATTTTTTGCATGCCCATTTACTCAAATAACAAAAGGAAAACTCCACAATAGTGTTTTCATGACTTTCACAAAAAGGAAATAAAAAAAAAAAATGAGAGAGACTGATGACAGCATTACAGTCTGGTGAAAAGGTTCCATTTAGAGAAATGTCTCGTTGTTATCTTCTATCTAATATCTTCTTTTATTTCCACAGAAGAAAGGAAGTCATCCAGATTTGGAATGATATGAGGGTGAGTAAATGTTGAAAAAGTTTTCCATTTTAGGTGAAGTGTCACTTTAGTAGTGTTATAACATTTTTAGTGCTTTTACTCAGGGCTAGATGACAGCTAAGATAATCTAAATGAAATCTCAGATTTAGACCAATACTGCTAAATTTTCAGGATAAAGTTTGGAAATATAATTTAATAATGTCTAAAGTGCCTCCTATGCCTCCCTGCTGATTTTTTTTTTCTTTTTTTTTTGTTTGCATATACAAGATATCCTGAACAGAAAAAAAATGCATTTGCTTGTTTTAAGCCTAAGTTTGTGGGCCATGGAGGCCTCTGTTTTATTGTTCCTCGCAGGAAGTAATTTTTCTCCCGTGGCGTAGCCGATGATAAGGCCATGATGCCTGCTTATCTGTCCCCCTTTAATTTCTCCTGATCTTTAAGTGTTCTTAAAAGGGGCCTCTGAGGGTGGTGATGAGCTCGCTCTAAATTGATTACCTGTTTCAGTGAACGCGCTGTTGCCTGCAGATTCTATCAGCTCCGCTGTCAGGACCCTCGCTATTTCAATTTGATCGGATTTAATGAGGGGGAGGATGGGAGGTGTGTGTCTCTACGTGTGTTTACGTTTAAGTGTGTGTATATGCGCGTTACTGCCTCGATACAATCGCATTTGTCAGCATGATCCTTTTTAAGTGCATTTCAATTAGAGAGCGATTCACTTGATTCTATTACTCCTAACTCTCGTCGCCCTAATGTGCGCCGCTGCTGGAACAAGCCACGTCTAATGTACACTATTTAATTTCCTTAATTGAGCTAACGTGCTTTTCATATCCTAATTCCTCGAATAATCTTTGATTTGTGCACCGCACATGCTGGGATGTAATGAAAGGGGGCAGCTGAAAACATCTGTTAGAGCTGTGATTGAATCAGCTCAGTAACATCTGCAGTTATGAGGGCGTTAGCAGCCAGCCTGGCCCTTTTATCTACTTACGCCAATTATCCTCAATGCCGACTGACTGAACAGATATTAATATGGATGTATTTGAGGATCTGGTTTCCTGAGCCGCTGTCAAGCTTTGTATAAAGAGTTGGATGTTCATTACGTTCTTTGATTACATTCTTTTCTAAGACATAAAGGAGAGTGTTGCTTGGAAATCCTGAATAATTTTCACAAAACAGTAGTAGTTAATTCATTACTCATGCAATGACATAAACCTGCAGCACATACACATAGGGCCAGTTTATAATGTCATATCACATGCTGAATTGAAAACTTTTTTTTTTTGAAAATACATTCAATGTGTTTTCTTTACTAGACATCCTATAAAATGGCTATTGGTTGAATTCACAAAGCCTTGGGACAAACTTCCCTCGTATGAGGTTATGGAGAGGCCCGTCGGTTACTGGCCTCAGCCCAGGTCTCTGAACAACAAACCCATTTTCCTCCTTTTGTCAATGGGCCAGAGTTGCCCAACAAACAAACATACAGCAATTAGTCTATCAGCATTCTGCTGGTCTAGACTTTCAAACTAGTCTGGAGCAACAAACACAAACTAGTCTAGTCTTTCTCTGCCTTCAGAGAATCTTTATTTCTTTGTCTATAGATCAGTCTTTATCTCCATGACCTTCTCTTCAGATATTGTCCGCTGACATCGCCTACGTCATCGCTGCCCTCCTGCTTGGATCAAGTAGCACAGACCGTGTATTTTCAAACATACAGCTGTACATGGAAAATCTCAATGTCTTGCTTCTGTATAAACCGATACTGCAAATGTGGCACAGACGTGGCTCTACCGTGCATTTCTTTTGTAAATATAATATGCCAGACATTGTTTTGCATATTAGTGCAGCGATCGAAATGCATTGGCAAAGAACTCTAAGAAAAACTCACCACCAAAGGAAAAAAGTTCTTCCCTCTCTTGTGGGATAGCCGCTCTGTTTGTCTTCAAGTTCGCAAGTTCACTTTGGAAATAGAAGCGGTGGAACAGAGGGCTCACCACCACTGTTTATTTTATTGTAGCTCACAAATGTCATTCATTATCCTGGTGTGGGAAGCAGCCCTGGTGCTCCTCTTCATGCACCCCAGCTTTGGCTAATCACTTCTCTATTCCCATCATCTGTAAATCCACACTTGCGGGTGCGCTGCTAAGCAGCCGAAGAATAAAACTCATATGCGTCTACACTGGCTTAGTGCTTCATGTGGCAAATGTAAGATTTGTTTCTGTTTATGAGACATAATTGTGTTTTTCTCTCTGCTTCTTTACTATGCCTCTCTCTGTCTCTCTTCGAGTTTGTGTTTCTACATGGCAAGTTAAGCTGATTCAAGTGTGTGATAAAACCAAAAAGGCTAGCTTTCCGTTTTACATTTATCTCA
>JAHKKF010516778.1:0-15578 GCA_019740295.1 Labeo calbasu | reverse complement strand
ATATTTAATAAAATGTTTGTCTTATTTAAAATATTTTTCCACAATATTTTCTTCCCACTCCATTCTCACGATGTTATCTTGCGTGTTTTACAGTCCCACACTTTATTCTTGTCTAAGCAGTTTAATTACCTGACATTCGATCTGATTCGCTTTCGATATTAAACATATGTTTCCGTCATCCTTGAATTGTGCCAGTAAAGAGAAACAGAGAAATCGCAGTGGAGTTAATGATTCATTTCTCTGCCTCTCTCTTTATATGTATACTCTCTCAAATGGAGATCTCTTGAGTGGTATTTGTGTCAAATAACATGTGCGTTTCCATTGTTTTAGGTCCTGGAGGAGGTTTTTGCGAAACAGCAGGAGAGCACGCTTCTCACGCAAACTCGAACTCAAACACAACACTGTAATAACAACGCCCACTTTTCTGGGATTACCTCCACTCGGTTATGCAAGACCAAAGCACGATCTGGACTTGGATCCAGACTGAACAAACCCTCGTTTCACAAGAGAGAGGAAGAGAGGCAACAAAAGAAGGTAAAAAATGATTTATTTTTCTTCCAAATCCCGTTTAATCAGCTCTGTTTCAAATGAACCTTTTCTATATAACGGTCTAGTTATTGTTGAATCATACTCATGCAGAAAAAACGGTTAGAATTTCTAGTCTTTTTTTAATCTGCATGTTGCAGCCATAAAGAATACTAGTTTACACAACATACAGCCTTCCTCCAAAAAATCAACAGTTAACAAAACACATCTGTTTTGAATAAAACTCTGTTTAGGGATTCAGAAACACTGTGTGTGTCCATGCATGCACTCAAGCATGAAATATTTTCCGGCATTAGAGGAATGTGTTAGATCAAATAAACAGAGCAAACTTTTTTGTTCAAGGACTTACGGTAAACATAAGTGTTTCTCTGTGCACTAGGGAGCAATGAACGTCCTAAAACCTTCACGTTGTCTTCTGCTGCTATCCGTGTTCCTCTCCACTGACATTCCCACTGCTCTTACCGGCAAAGTCCTTGTTTTTCCTCTGGACGGAAGCCACTGGGTCAACATGAATCTACTGATTGAGGACCTTCACTCCAGAGGACACGAGGTCACCGTGGTGCGAACCGCAAGCAGCTGGTATGTCAAGGAGCATTCACCGCACTACAAAGCCATAACAGTGACCCTATCAGAGCCCATGAACATAGAAAAACAAGATTTCTTCATCTCGTTTCTGAGTGAAATGATCGAGATACAAAAACACGGAGGATCTCCGGTTGCATTCGTGCAGTTCTATTGGAAGATGCTGAAGACTCTCTACGGCATGCATTGCCATGCAAGTCAGCTGGTTGTGGAAATGTTCGAAAACCCAGTGTTGATGAAACAGCTCTTTGAGGAACGTTACGACTTGGCTCTTATCGATCCAGGTCTGCCTCCAGGTGTGCTGGTGGCTCATAAACTCAAATTACCAGTGGTGTACAACGTAAAATGGATCACTAGTGGAGAAGGGCACTCTGTTATCGCGCCTTCTCCGGTTTCCTACGTCCCTGCAGCGTTAAGCCAGTTGCCAAACCGCATGTCATTTGGACAAAGGCTGAGGAACATCTTCCATTATGTGCTTAACACATGCATCGACCATTTTATTGTAAGACCAGCGTATGACAAGCTGGTTGCACGCTATTTTGGACCCGAAACAGATTTCTACCACTTGCTGCAAGGCGCAGATATTTGGCTCATGAGGTCAGACTTTGTCTTTGAGTTCCCGCGTCCAACCATGCCCAACGTCGTCTACATCGGAGGCTTCCAATGCAAACCCTCCAAGCCCTTACCTCCAGAGCTGGAGGAGTTTGTGCAAGGCTCAGGAGAACACGGGGTGGTCGTGATGTCACTCGGGACGCTCGTGAAAGCTCTCCCTAGTGAAATCACATCTGAAATCGCTGCCGGTTTTGCTCAGCTGCCTCAACGAGTCATCTGGAGGCATTTAGGAGAGCGTCCTCATAATCTAGGCAACAACACTCTTCTGGTTAAGTGGCTTCCGCAGAACGACCTGCTCGGTCATCCTAAAACACGTGCATTCGTCGCTCACGGTGGAACGAATGGCATTTATGAGGCTATCTACCATGGCGTTCCAGTGGTTGGGATTCCCTTGCTTTTTGATCAGTTTGAGAACATGTTGCGTCTTAAGGTACGAGGGGTGGCTAAGGTTCTCGACGTCACCAAACTGGACAGCCAGAGCTTTTCGGCAGCAGTGCGGGAGGTTTTAGAGCAGCCGTCATACAGGGACAACATGCGACGGCTGTCTAGGCTGCACAAAGACCAGCCTGTGCAACCGCAAGACAGCGCCCTCTTTTGGATAGAGTATGTTATGCGGCATAAGGGTGCTGCACATTTACGTACAGACTCTTATAAGATGCCTTGGTACTCATATCACTCATTAGACGTAATGGCGTTTTTACTAGCAGTGGTGGTGGCTGTAGGGGGAGCTGTGGTGCTTACAATACGCTATTTGTGTTTTAGACTGTGCAGGAGACAGAAATCAAAACGTGAGTGATGCATTGATGCTTTTTTGGTAAAACTTTCTATGAAGCCAAGGTACCCCAGATGAATAGGTTAAAAAAGTATCTAATAGACATACAGTTGAAGTCAAAAGTTTACATACACCTTGCAGAATCTGCAAAATGTGAATTATTTTACAAAAATAAGAGGGATCATACAAAATGCATGTTAATTGATATCAGCGTTTTGACTGTATGATTTTAAGATCCATCTTTTCACACTGAGGACAACTGAGGGACTCATATCCAACTATTACAGAAGGTTTAAATGCTCACAGATGCTCCAGAAGGAAACATGATGCTTCTGAAAGGGCAGTACTAAATGAAAAAAATATGATATTTAGGCAAAATAAAAAAAAATGTGCACATTACCATTCTGCTCAAAAGTTTTCACCCCCCAGCTCTTAATGCGCATGTTTTTTCCTTTTGGAGCATCAGTGAGTGTTTGAACCTTCTGTAATAGTTGCATACGAGTCCCTCAGTTGTCCTCAGTGTGAAAAGATGGATCTCAAAATCATACAATCTTTGCTGGAGTAGATTCACATACACAAAAATGCTGAAAAACCAAAGAATTTGGCTAATTTGTGTAACTATAAATAACATGCATTTTGTATGATCCCTCTTATTTTGGTAAAATAATTAACATTTTGCAAAGTAAGCAAGGTGCATGTAAACTTTTGGTTTCAACTGTAATCATACTTCCCCAGTTGATTACATTACGAATTGCAAAAAGTTTTGTATTAAAAGTTTTCTGAAATGTTATGTTTAAATATGCAAATGAGGAATTACCTAATTAAATATGCACTGATTAAACAAACATTTCCAGAACAGAAATCTGAACACTGGATAAAGCTTTGTGTACTTTGGATATTTTCTTTTCAGTAGCCTGAAACAACACTTTAAGAAAAGCCAAAGATCCCAAAATTGTACAGCTGACCAATGCATTTAAAAGAAGCATGCTTTTAATGCCTCGTCTTATTATAATGCATGCATAAAGGCTCACTAAATTAATATGTTGCATGAAAAATAATCATAACACAGTTATAATGCTGTGTATTACACAGTGAACACAAACACAATGCTATATTAACTTCAGATTCATGATAATGGATTATAATCCCTGTATCTGTAATATTTTGGCATTAAAATCTAATTGTAATTGTTCAGAAGTTGTCTGCTTTTTGTAAAGTAAAAGGCTCCTTTTAAACAACCATAAGATAGCATTAAGTAGTTGTAAGACATTAAACTTAGGGTAAATTTTTTTTAATCAATGTCAAAATATGAGACTTTCATTATAACTATGGGAACTATAATGCATTTAACTTAGATATAATGTGTTCATTGTGTGTTATAAAACCACAAATAGTTATAATAACTGCAGTTATGATTATTCACGATGCATGAGATGATGCAACATATTAAAATGTTTCTTTTATCGGGCAGTATGCATGCATTATAATGCATTACAGATATTCGTATTATGCATTCAAAATAAGCCTTCAATATTTTGTTTAATGTTTTTTAGATTTACATTTGTGTGAACAAGTTGCTGAGCATTTTCTTAAATAAATAGCTGTAAACTGACATACAACAACTGAATAAAGTTTAGCAGGATATGGAGGACATTCAGTATTTCAGAATTAATAATTCAAAGTCAGAGTATATCATATGATCGCAAATCATACATTTTATCAGACTCTTTTACTCTTAGTTATACGTGTGTAGAAAAATCACACACCCACTGCGTGTATTTATTTACAATAATTACATCATGAACTTTATACATTCAAAGTAATCGTTCACTCAAACACTAAAAACTGGGTCATCACCTACTCAACCTCATTTTGTTCCAATTCTTTTCATTGTTCTGTAAAACAGAAAGTATTTCGAAGAACATCAAAACAACGACTTCAAAATATCTTCTTTAGAAGATTGAAAGTCATACAGGTTTGAGTAAATGATGACAGAGTTTTTAATCACTTCAATTCATTCAAGCTTCAGGATAATGCAAAAGCAGTCAGTCCCTTAAACTACTCTTCCAGACCACTATGTACACTATGAAGGGTAGGAGGAAGATAGGCAGCAGTGTGGATACGAGCACAACTCCAGCCGGGGCGTCGAATAAATCCTCTTCATTGCTGCAATGGCTGAAGTACTGCCGGTGTATCCTCACAAACAGCTGCTCCGTCACACGATTAGGGTAGAAACAATCTAACTCACTGGAAACCAAGTCCATACACTGATCTAACTTGTTGTAGTGTCTGGACATAGGAGAGAGAGAGACAAAGAGTGAGTTGTGTTCCTTTGAACTTTCTCTTCATTAAAGAATAATTGTTTATTAAGCAGCAAATCAGCATATTGGAATGATTTCTAAAGGATTTCTGAGGATGTGACACTAAAGACTGGAGTGATGATGCTGAAAATTCAGGTTTGCACCACAGGAATAAATTACATTTGAAAATATATATAAATATTTAAATTGCAAAACTATTTCACAATATTACTGTATTTTTGATCAAAAAAATGCAGATGTGATGAGCATAAAAAAACTTTTTTCAAAAGCATTAAAATTCCACTAACCCCAA
The DNA here is from genome assembly GCA_019740295.1 of Labeo calbasu. NCBI lineage: Eukaryota > Metazoa > Chordata > Actinopteri > Cypriniformes > Cyprinidae > Labeo > Labeo calbasu. The sequence continues at coordinate 10,453 of JAHKKF010516778.1, read as the reverse complement.
AGCACTAGTGCTACAGTTTTTATAACAAATTTGTCCTAAAGTAAGTTGGGTAACACAAAACAGTGGCAAAACCCCCCAAATCAGTCTGGTTAACAACGACAGCAGCACAGAGTTTCTTATCTATGCTTGTGTAGAAAACGGAAATGTCTCTCATTGTTTAATGGACCGGGAGGTCTCTGGGTCCCTTAAGAACCAAGCGATTAGAGTTCAAGAAATACCTCACCTCCCTCCCACACATCCTTCAATTGTTTCGATGACCGTTTCCTTTCTTTGTGCATGTAGGTAAGCAACTAGTGTCATTTCTCAGTACAACTTGTGCATTTGAAAACAGATAGAAACGGTTAGTTTTAGAGCGTGATGCACATGCAAAAATGAAGAAGCAGCTCTGGCTTACCTTATTGCCATCTCCATATTACACCAGTTCTCCTTTCCCAGTTCATTCATGCTGTAATTGAAAATCTTCCAGCACTCTCCACCATAATACTTCAACTGCTCCTCATCACAGTGACTGTAGCGTGTTTGAGGATTCTCTGAGTCACAAGAGATTTGTTTAATAATTGATACTGACAAGCAATCTAGTGGTGTAATGGTGTCTCAGAAATCTCTTACCATTGTTATCACGCACAACATGAAAATGTCATTATGAATGTTAACAGTGCGTGCAATGAGATGACGCACGTGTAAATAATGCAGACATTATGTACCTGTGTTTACATTTTTTTTCGGTTCTTGCTGTACACTTTCATTTTTGTTCGGTTGTTGCTGCACACTTTCATTTTTGACTCTGATACTCTCATCTGGAGAAAAAAGACCATTACAGAATGAGTAAATGACGTTTTATCATTATTATTATCAATGCAATTCTATATAGGGTGAAAGGAAATGTTTTTTTTTTTAAATATGAAATAATAAAATATTGAAAAATTATATTAAATAGATTAAAAATACAGTAGTGTCTCTCTTTAACTGTATAAACCTATGTCTTGGAGAATTAAAGAAATCTGATATAAATTTAAGTTTATGAACATTAAATGTTTGAGATGATTGTCAGTGTGTCTACAAAGTAAAACTTATATCTTATGGACATCAATTGTCTTTCATCCACATTATAATCACCTAAATACCCAGTAAAATGTTTTTGCTCAGAGGTTTCTCTTTCATAACTCATGAGACTTCATTGAGACTTCACTGACTCATCCCAAGCTTTCTTAACTAAAAGAAAGACACAAATGAGACAATGCTGACATGTAGTAAGAATACAGAGGTATGAATCAAACACGGACATTGTAGATGAGAAATATTTGAGTTCAAATTGAGATGTCTCACATTTGATTGCAGATTTTGGTATCTTGGCAAATCTGCGAACAATTTGCAAACCACTGAACAAAAATAAATAAATAAATAAAAATAAAAAGGTAATTGCAACTTTTTACAATTCTGACTTCTTGTCTGAGTTCAAGACATAGTTTACCCAAAAATGAAAATTCTGTCATCATTTACCCTTATATTGTTCCTATGAATTTTTTCTTCTTCTGTTAAACACAAAAGAAAATACTTTGAAAAATGTTGGTAACCAAACAGTTGACGGTACCCATTGACTTCCATAGTATGGAAGAAAATACTATGGAAGTCAGTGGCTACCAGCTCATTTTTGCATGAACTATCCCTTTAATATCTCACATTTCTGACTTTTTTCCAAATGGTAAGATTTGTGATATATAAACTCACAGTAAGAAAAACAATAATTGTGAGATAAAAAGTCACAATTACTCCATATAGTTTTCTCAGAGGAATAAGTGAGAATAAGGTTGTCTAGTAGAAATAAATAAGAATTTAAAGAGATATTTTATCAGTAGTTTGTCTCTTACCTTCAATTGCTGTTTTGTTATCTTGCGTCGTTTGACCTGAGAACAGAGATAAACTTTTTAATGATCATCCATGTTGCTACCAGACATTCATTAACGCTGATGCAAACAGGTTAAAAGATTAGTGCAACACTAGTAAAGCTCATAAGCTCAATGATTCATAGCAAAGCTTGTAATGTGGTTGCATGTTTCTTAACATTAGTAACTGCATCGCTGTCAGATGTTCAAACTCATGCTTTATCTTTTAATTCTTAAACTGAAGATCTCCTACCACCGATCACAGACGGATCCAGCAAAAGCAAAAGTAGTCCAGGGAGATAAAACATAGTGTGAGACAAATACGTCAACTACATGGAGTGAATGAGGGAGCTGTTAGGTGAATAAATGGACGTGAGTTAGCTGTGGCTGGAGCATTTAAGGGGAGAAACAAAAGAGGGGAGGAACACAGGGAAACCAGGATTGTGTGTGTGTGTGTGGTGAAAGAAAACACCCCACCCAATTCCCATCCACTGGGAGTTCGCGGATAGTTTGGGATGAGACATTTCTTTGGAGCTCCAGTTAGTGGAAATAGGAGTACAACTTTGTGTATGCATTTTGAAGCCAGAGCTATTGACTTCCTGCCCTGATAAGTTTCTGCGAAGGGAGTTTTCTTAATTACGGGATTACGTGATTACAACCGCTAACTTCCACATGGCTTTCCAACACCCAGTAAGATATGTTTTCATTAACATACATTTCATTTTGAGATTCGGAAAACTAACAACCAAAAACATCGTTTCAGACTTTCAGACTGCAAAACTCTGAAGATTCAGAAGATAAATCTTCAGTTTCAAGTAACTTCACAAGTTTCCATGTATTTCATAGTTTAGTCTTTGACAAGCTACAATAAATGTTTTCTGTTTACCTGACTCTTTAGTGTTTTTTAAGTGTTGATTTTTGCACTGCATTAAAACCAATGTGGTTTGTAACAATTTTCGTACAGCCTTTCCAAAACGCTTTGCATGCACAGTCATGACCCTAAATGAGAAAAAGTCACAAAATATCAAGAATAAATAGTACTTTTAAGCAATTACACAAAAAGTTTGTTTTTTCTGCACGCACAATTTTGCATATAATATGTAAAATATGAGCACATGCATTCTGGTGTGAGATTGTAAAGCTGTTGACGTGGTAAATGTGCTCTATTTCCGATCTAGACTTGCCCACATGTTGGCTAAGCTGTGTTTTAAGTTCTGTATCGTGGTTTCAGAGACATATTTTGTTTCCGCTCCTACTGTGCTAAAAGAAATGACTATGAAACTTACTATGAATTTACTTTTCATAGTAAAATATGTCAATCGTCAGTCATTCGACTGCAAAATACGTCTTAGTTTCTTAGCAGAACCTTTCAGTGAACCTTTCCATTCATCTTTTTACACTATAAAGAACTTTTGGGGATAAAAAGCTTCCCTGAATGTTAAACGTTCTTAGTGGAAGCATCAATGCAGTTCTATTGAAAACAAGATCAAATTCTCTTGATGGCCACTTTTCGAGTCATAAATCATTTACGGCGCTAAAATGTCATTTTACCACAATTTCAGTCTAAGCAGCTTTTTGTGGTTTGCAGGTGTGATTCAAACTTCAGAGTTTAGGTGTTTTCTTTGATAATGCTTTCCTTCCAGGATAACACCTTTTTACAGTTTCTATTCGTAAGCTATACAGTGCGCTACTGTTACTGGCGCTTGTAGCATTTCCGTGACCGGCGCTAATTTGGTCTGTTGCAATCTCCAACACATTAAAAAAAAGTTTTTACACTTGCTATCTTATGTTCAAAACTTATCTGATGTATTATCTGGTGTATACGCAGTGTGCTTCCTGTCTTAGTGCAATCATCATTATAGTGACAAGAATGTTTACAAAGAGTCAGGTTAATTTAACAAATTATGCAACACAAAATAAAAACATTTGAATACCTGAAGTGCATTAATGAACACAATGTTCCTGAAGATGAAAGACTAAGCCACTGAATATGGGAAATATATTCTTATTCATTTGTCGGCTGTTCCTATACACAGATTTTATGCAATTTGATTGCAAAAGAAAGCTTTGCCATAATCACGTCTGTTAAAACTGTCTCAAATTCAGATAATATTAGGTAATAAAACACAACAGCTGAAATGATGCAACCAGCACAAACAGCAGGAATAAGTAATTTCTTGGCACGTTGAATTGCACGATCACTGCTAAAATATGACCATTCCTGCTGACCAATTACAGATTTTATGCTTTAAAAGCAGCAAAACGGACAGTTCGGTTCATACAAATGATGTAATGCAAGAACTATAAATTCAAGAAGGCACAAAAATGTTTTTATCACCAACTCAGCAGCACAACATTGTATTTTTTGTGTTAATGCTGTTTTTCTGCATCCGCTCAAATTCGTGCCATAAGGGGAACTCTGAACCCAGACGCCTATATTTCAACATATAACATGCGGCTGATTTGCGCGAGGTTGCATGCTGTTTGCGGAGAACATACGAAAGAGGCAGACACGCAACGAGACTTGACACACTTTGTCTGAAAGGTAATTTACTGTCAACAAATCAACAGGGCAGATTCAATTTATGATTTTTGTTCACATAAAATAACTATATATATATATACCTGAAAATAAACAGAAACAAATAAAAATAGATTCATGCATATTTTAGCAATTCAGTTTTTACTAATTTATTGTTATGCTGACAATATAATTTTTAATGAAAAACATTTAAAATCTTATTAAATACAAATGCAAAGGTGTAACTGAAAAAAAATTCACTCAGAAATTGCTATTCACAAATAATTACAAAGAATTGCCAGTTAAGACATTAAATTAAATATGACATTTTGAAGTAGAAAGAGTGAAATAGTATTTTATAGGAAAACATATTCTGACTTAAAAAAAAATATATATATATATATATGACTAAAAAATAGGCGTAACTATTTTCACTAAGAAATTGCTAGTAAATTTCACAAATAATTACAAAAATTGACAAGTAAATCACTGAATTAAACATGAAATTTTGAAGTAGAAAGAGTGAAATAGTACTTCCTAGTAAAACGTACTCTAATAATCTTTGTTTTATTTACAACTTAATTTTTAAATTTATTTTCTTTTTTTTTTTTTTACAGTTTAAACTGAAAAAACAAATCGGCATAGAAACTATTTTCACTAAGAAATTGGTCAATTTCACAAATAAGTACAAAAACTGACAATTAAAACATTGAATTAAACATGAAATTTTTAAGTAAAAAGAGTGAAATTGTATTTTCTAGTAAAACATACTCTAATAATCTTTGTTTTATTTACAACTTCAGCATAGAAACTATTTTCACTAAAAAATTGGTAAATTTCACAAATAATTACAAAGTAAGACAAGTGAGACATTGAATTAAACATGAAAGTTCGAAGTAAAAAAACTAAACTAATATTTTCTTGTAAAATGTACTCTAATAATCTTTATTTTATTTACTAACTTCAGAATTATGTATTTATTTATTTATTTAGAATATTTCAATTTACTTAACTTATAATACCTAATTCATAATACCTCTAAAAGTCTTCACACAGTCTTCACGCAGTCAAACAAATAGTAGCATTATGTATAATTTAGCCTCCAAGTTTGTTCGATTTAAAATGACATCTATATACATGACGTTTTATTATTTCCAAGTCACTTGTTAAGATGGACAACTCTGCAGATTCTGCACTGCTGTAAACTGTGATTGCTGACATGAAGCAAACACTCCAGACACAGAGACAAATAAAAAACAGGACTTATTTCTGCAAATAACTCACAGGAAATGGGCTATAGCTGGTTTGCTGCCACTACCAAACATATGTCACATCCTGTCACATACTACCCAAAAAGCTGCCCTGCTGATCAATATCTTTATTTTGAGCACAGTTATCTGAATGGCATCCAGCACTCTGAGAAAACAGTCCCATGTGTGCATGTCCGCATGCATTTAGCGGCCCGTATCTGTGAGGAAATACATTGCCAGATACAAGATAAAATTACAATAGATAGTAAAAGCATAAAATGAACAAACAAAGCAAGACGTAGCATGGAAAAAAATGCTGATTTGAAAACATGGTGGCATCTGTCTACAACATAGTGTGAAATTAACACCCACCAGCCGTCAAATGTGGGCACGCTGTGGGTAATCTTGCTTATTTGTGTATTTTGCTGATGCTGTGACCTGTAGTGTGCCTGAAACTGACAAAAATAAGGTGTTTGTGAAACCTAAAAGGCAAATGTCCGCATGTGTTTTGAGAGTTGAATTCAACTGCTAAAGAAATGTTTTGAGAGAACTTCAATTGTCATTAATTATAATCTGCCATCATTCAGATATGATGATTTTTTGGGTATTAGTTGCATGGTCTTGATGTGCCTGTCATCTTAAACTGGTATGTATATATCTATATATGTTGAGATTAATGAATTGCTACTGTATTGCAAAGACTGATCTATGCACTTTCACTCCTTGGATGTGACAATACAGTGAATTAAACTGAATTGAACTGACATGTATTTTACATTGATCAAATAAGCACTGAAAATAAAACACTTACAAAAGGTCTTTAAAAGTGACACTCAGTTCTCAACACGTGGCATGTGAAACACAACAAGGGTTAACAGTCATCTAATGGGTGATTTTAACAGGAACAAACCTATCTTGACATCTCACTAAACGTGCAAAAACTAAATAAAATCAGCAACAATTGTACATGCAACTGGAAAATAGTACATAGGACTACTTTAAAGGGACAGTTCACCCCCCCCCCCCCCTCCCCCAAAAAAAATCTATCATCATTTACTTAAGTTGTTCCAAACCTGTATGAGTTTCTTCTGTTGAGCAAAAAGAAGATATTCTAAAGAATGTTGGTAATCAAACACTTGACGGCACCCATTGACTTCCATAGTATGCGCACAACAGAAGAAAGAAACTCATACTGGTTTGGAACAACATGAGGGTGAATAAATGATGACAATTTTTTTTTNCTATCATCATTTACTTAAGTTGTTCCAAACCTGTGTGAGTTTCTTCTGTTGAGCAAAAAGAAGATATTCTAAAGAATGTTGGTAATCAAACACTTGACAGCACCCATTGACTTCCATAGTATGCGCACAACAGAAGAAAGAAACTCATACTGGTTTGGAACAACATGAGGGTGAATAAATGATGACAATTTTTTTTTGTGTGTGCATTATGCTTGTTGGTTTGCTTTTTTTAAAAAAAAAAAAATCACACTTAATGATAAATAATGAAAAAACTCTAATATAAAAGCTGCATTAAGATGCATTAGGTGCGTTCCTAAAAGGTCCTTTGGAATAGTAAGTTAACAAAAAACAACAACATAAAGTTCATTTTAAGCGTAATTTACATGATCTAAGAAATATTCAGTTTCGACTAGAAATGTCATGCGTTTAAGATAATATATAAATATATATATATATATATAAATATATATATATAAATAAATAAATAAACAAAAATGGCTGGCCAAAAAAAAAAAAATTATTTACTCTGTCATCATTTACTCACCCTCAAGTTGTTCCAACTCTGTATGAGATTCTTTCTACTGCTAAGCAAAAAGAAGCTATTCTGAAGAATGCTGGTAACCAAACACTCGACGGCACCCATTGACTTCCATAGTATGCGTACAACAGAAGAAAGAAACTCATACAGGTTCGGTACAACATGAGGGCGAGTAAATGATGACAGATTTTTTTATTATTTATTTTTTAATGTGCATTATGCTTGTTGATTTTTTTTTTTTTTTAAATCACACTTAATGATAAATAATGAAAAAACTCTAATATAAAAGCTACATTAAGATGCATTATGTGCGTTCCTAAAAGGTCATTCAGAACAGTAAGTTAACCAAAAACAATAACATAAATTTCATTTTAAGCGTAATTTACACGATCTAAGAAACATTCAGTTTCGATTAACAATCGACTAAAAATGTCATGCGTTTAAAATATATATATATAAAATAAATAAATAAATAAAAATGGCTGCCCAAAAAAAAAAAAAAAAAAAAAAAAAAAATCTGTCATCATTTACTCACCCTCAAATTGTTCCAAACCTGTATGAGTTTCTTTCTACTGTTGAGCGAAAAGAAGATATTCTGAAGAATGCTGGTAACCAAACACTTGACGGCACCCACTGACTTCCATAGTATGCGTACAACAGAAGAAAGAAACTCATACAGGTTTGGAACAATATGAGGGTGAGTAAATGATGACAGATTTTTTTTTTTTTTAATGTGCATTATGCTTGTTGGTTTGCTTTTTTTTTAAATCACACTTAATGATAAACAATGAAAAAACTCTAATATTAAGCTACATTAAGATGCAATATTTGTGTTCCGGAAAGGTCTTTCAGAATATTAAGTAAACTAAGAACAACAACATAAAGTTCATTTTAAGCATATTTTACACGATTTAAAAAACATTCAGTTTAGATTAACAATCGACTAGAAATGTCATGCTTTTTAAATAAATAAATAAATATAAAAATGGCTGCCCAAAATAAATAAATAAATAAATCTGTCATCATTTACCCACCCTCAAGTTGTTCCAAACCTGTATGAGTTTGTTTCTTCTGTTGAGCAAAAAGAATACTAGTAACCAAACACTTGACGGCACCCATTGACTTCCATACTATGCGTACAACAGAAGAAAGAAACTGGAACAACATGAGGGTGAGTAAATGATGACACTTTTTTTTTTTTTATGTTTTATGTGTTTATTTTTCACACTTAATGATAAATAATGAAAAAACTCTAATATAAAAGCTGCATTAAGATGCATTATGTGCGTTCCTGAAAGGTCATTCAGAATAGTAAGAATAGTAACCAAAAACAACAACATAAAGTTGACATGATCTTAGAAACATATTTCAGTTTAGATTAACAACTGACTAGAGATGTCATGCATTAAATAAATAAATAAATAAATACAAATTTTGAAAATCAAAAATAAAAATGGCTGCCCCAAAAAAGAAAAAAGAAAAAAAAGTCAGGTTAAATTGGGCCACTCTATTAGGTGGAATTTCTCACCCCGAGCTGCAAACATCAACATCGTCTCTGCATAATCATTCAGATCGGAAATTGTCCAGCTGCACCAAGCGAGCATACTTCCTGTGACATTCAATATTGCATCTCGTACCGAGACCAAATTGAAGCGTTGCACAAAATACCAGCTCATAGGCCTTTACATTTAATTTCAGCAATACTGCTGATGACTTATTTTTAACAACTTATTTTAAAAGCACGTAAGAACTGCATAATGCAACAAATATTAAAAATAAATTTTGCATTTAAAAATGCATAAAAACACAAGTGTAATACAAAATTGTATGAGTGCTTCATTACGAACTCTCATTTTCTTGTTATCGTTAGTTAGTGGCCTTTACGGTTAAACACGAAGATATTTTCGATAGCTATTTTCTATGCAGGAGACTCGACTTTTAATTTTCTTAATTTTAAAGGTGCAAAGTTTTGTTTGGGTGCAAATTAAATGGCTTGGAACAGTCATTGCACTGAGAGCCTATAATGCCCTACAATGGAAATTAGGATAAGTATATATAAATATATTAAATAATAAGAAAACCTCATGCCTGCAGCTTGCAGACTCAATAAAACCTAATACCTTTCACAACCAAAACAAGGTCAAATGTGATGTGTGTGTATGTGTGTGTGTGTGTGTGTGCATTGAACTGTGAACGGCATGCTTCAAGTAAACATTGTACCCATCAACGATCTGCCAACCACAGATTACTCAAAACAAAACAGAGAAACGGGTGGGAAAGCGAAAGGGTGGAGGGCATTGTGTGAGAAAGAAAAAGATGTGCCTTCTGAGAATCACTTGAATCCTCTTCGATATTTAGTCGTGTGTACACAAAACTAGTGTGTATACAAAACAAAGACATGAATACAGTCAGCTATTAGGAACTATTAATTATTAACAATTATTATAAATCATTATTGCAATTTAAGTGATCAGGACAACTATGTGATACTGACCAACTGACTGAATGTGATCATGCTTATTATATGGTTAACCCACCAAATAAATGGATTTGAATCTTGAAATAAAATTTTATCAGATGCACCATGGAATATATTTTTTAACCGAATGCTTTTTCTAACAATTTTTTGCAAAGTTACTCTCTTCTCTTTAACAAGTTTAAAAGGCTGTGGTGTTTTTGGTGCAACACTCATACACCCATGCAGAGTCAACCTCAGATTCCACTGATTAAAACCTACAATATAACCACAGTATAACCTACATGGTCTTTGCACTTTGGGGAACGAGTATGACTTTCTGCTGAACTCAAGACCAACCCAAGAGATCCAAACCATTTAAACAAACACCTTCATCCCAAACATTTTTCTCACTTGTCATAGCAATAAACATGACAATTAATTAAACAAAATTAATAATATTTATGAAATATAATAAAAATTTAAAAAATTATATATATATATATATATATATATATATTTCTAATAAAAAAGTTTTAATAAATTTACATTAAATTCTTTTTAA
>JAHKKF010516776.1:0-23986 GCA_019740295.1 Labeo calbasu | reverse complement strand
GTGCCTTATTGTTGTCTGCAGTTCACTGGTGGATTATGGAGTATGTATAATTTGTTGTTGCTTAATGGTTTGTTAAACTGATATTAATAAATCAATGATATCTGTCATTCATAGTTGGTGTTAAGTCAAAACGATAGAAATTGAAATGATAGAAATTAATACTTTTATTTAGCAAGGATGCTTTAAATTGATCAAAAGTGATGATAAGCATTTATAATGTTACAAAAGATTTCTATTTCAGATAAATGATGTTCTTCTTAACCTACTCATCAAAGAAACCTGATAAAAGTCTACTCAGCTGTTTTTAACATAATAATAATGTTTTTGAGCAGAAAATCAGAATATTAGAATGATATCTGAAGGATCATGTGTCTGGAGTAATGATGCTAAAAATTCAGCTTTGAAATCACAGGAATAAATTACATTTTAAAATATATTCAAATAGAAAACAGTTATTTTAAATTGTAAAAATATTTCAAAATTGTACTGTTTTTCCTGTACCTTCCTGTACGAGACTTCTTTAAGAACATTTAAAATCTTACTGTTGAATAACATTTGACTAGTAGTGTATTAAAATAAAAAAATACAACATACATCACAAACACAAACAGAAAAATGCATGGTATATTAGATATTAATACAGTCAAATGTTTGGAATAATTAAGTTTTTGAAAGAAGTGTTTTATGCTCACCAAGGCTGCATTAATTTGATCAAAATACAGTAAAACAGTAAATATTGTGAAATATTACATTTTATAATAACGTTTAGCATATTATAGCATAGATTTCTGATATATATACACAATAGATTATGCATTCATACAGCCTAAATGATAATGATATAGTGGCTGTCAATGATTTTCCAGTAGCTTGTGTTTTTGTAAAACCAAACGACCTTGAATCACCAGAACTGATATGAAGCCTTTGAAATTGTAAACAAACTTTTGCAACGCGAACTGTGACTGCATAGATACATTTTTATTTGGAAGATTTAAAAATTGCACTGTTGGATTACAGAAAAAAATTGCGCACATCTTGTATTGTTTATAGCTAACTGTGAACTACCTCGGAGGAGAAACAAAAGTGTAAAGTAGATCAAAGTAAATGGATTGGCTGCGGTTGACTCCAATTCAATCACTGTACAAAGAAAGAGAAGAGACCGTCCGATCTGCGGCGCGTGTCGCATTCATTCAGCAGCGTTCAGCGCCAGTGCTTGTGTTGCGTGAATTACGCACAAGAGGAGAGTGGACGTGAATATTCAGCAGAGGACCCAGAGCTCAGTGCGTAATACGGAGACGCCGGGAACCCCCACAGTCTACGAGGAAAGACATGGAAGTTTGCAAAGGACGTCTGCTGGGCATTTCGGTGGCCGTTGCGCATGGATTTTTTTCGGGATCGCTGAATATTTTGTTAAAATTCCTCATCACGACCTATAGCTTCACGTATCTGACTTTAATTCAGTGTCTGACCAGCGGCACTGCGGCTCTCACATTAGAGGTGCTGAGGAGACTGGGCAAAATAGATATACCTCCCTTCAGCTTCCAGTTAGTCAAAGTTTTTGCGAGTGTCTGTATTTTGGCAACTTTGCAGTCCACATTAACCCTCTGGTCTCTCAGGGGACTGAGTTTACCCATGTATGTTGTGTTCAAGCGATGCTTGCCCTTGGTAACGTTGGGGATTGGGGTGTGTGTGCTGAAGAATGGGATCCCATCAGCTGGGGTAATAACAGCAGTTCTCATTACCACTGGAGGAGCAGCACTGGCTGGTAAGAATATTTTGGTTAATTTATTAATAATATTTCTAGACGTTTTTACTTTATAGTGAGTTAGCAATCACACTTTTCACTCCAGTGAATATTTATCAGTTTAGGTTCTTTAAGTACATTTCAGTGTTAAAATCTTGGCTACAAGAAAAACTTTGAACATTTCCATCGCTATTCCCAGAAAAAAACAATTCTAGTGGGGCATGTTGTCACGACGGAACCTGTCATTGAACAGCCTAAAAGGTTTTCATCTAAATTTAAACAGTAAAACAATCACGTAAAATAAAACATGTAAAAACCACGACAACATAAATTTGACGTTTATTCACATAAATTAAGCCGTTTAGCGTTAGAGATCAAACTTCATTTATTGTTGACTCGTCTTTTTAAACAACTACAACATATTTTAGATTTTTTTTAACTTAGTTTTGATGATAAAATTTGTTAAGATTATTCTAATTTAAAGAGGTTTTGGACTAGACAAAACCGAGAATACAGCTATTGTGACAACTTGCCCCGGTTTGATAACGCTGTAGAACTCCTTCTTTTTCTATATCCTACTACTTGTCGTTTAGTTTTTCAAGCAGTGTCCATGTTATTATATTATACTAATGTTCCTAAAATTATTATAGCAACAGTATTTTAATAACGTGTTTTGAACTGCTTCTGAAAATGAAAGCAAATTAAGCAAATGCAAATAACTTCTTTTGTCCATAGTGTGATATTTAATCTTGTGCTGTTTCTGATATATATGATCATAAATCAAGTATGACGCAGTCTCTTTAACTTTGCACTGCGTCTCTGTTTTCGTGCAGGTGCTGGAGATCTAACAGGTGACCCTTTCGGCTATGTGACTGGCATTTTAGCTGTGATCGTCCACGCCTCCTACTTGGTGCTCATCCAAAAAGCAAGTACAGACAGTGATTATGGGCCGCTCACGGCCCAGTACACCATTGCAGTGGTGGCGTCTCCCATTCTCTTCATCTGTTCCATTGTAAGTATGGACGCCATTGACATGTGGACATATGAAGGTTGGAAGAACCCGTATATCACGGGCATCTTCTGTACCTGCATCCTCATCGGCTGTGCGATGAACTTCACCACACTGCACTGTACCTATATCAACTCGGCCGTCACCACCAGCTTTGTGGGGGTGGTCAAGAGTATAGCTACTATTACTGTAGGCATGCTGGCCTTTAGTGACGTGATGCCAACCAAACTGTTCGTGGCAGGCGTGGTGGTTAACACCGTCGGCTCCATCACCTACTGTGTGGTGAAGTATTACGAAACCAAAAAGAAGTTAACCTACCAGGATATGGACGGGTCCACCAAGGATGAAGAACTTCCAGGAGAGCCTTATGTGGAACCAGCCAAGCCTGATGGAGATACGGAAACTCTTCCGAATGATCTGGAGAACGTTCCCAATGGCAGCCTGACTGCGTCAGTTGACGAAGGTCCCATTCGTGAGAATAAAGTGGCACAGTCCATAGAATTAGAAAGACCGGGGATCCCGACAGATGATCCTACGAGACAATCTCTGAGCGACAGTTACGTAGGGGTCTGGAGATCCATTCGCACCTTAAATTTCTTTAAGAAAGACACTTTACTTGACAACATGGAGGTTCAAAGTCCTTGATGATTGGGTTACCGATAGACAGAAGTGCATGTTAAGTATTGTTGAACTGATGGCGTGAACAATGTTTGCCTTTTCTCTCCTGAACATGATTTTATGAAAAACATTTATTTTTTATAAAAAGGTATAGTCTGTTTGTACATTAGAGGGAGGATATGATGTTAAGGAACCCCCAATAACAGATGTGCCAATTTATTGACTTTTTAAGATCCTTTTATTTTAGGATCAGTTTGAAATGACTTTGAGGGAAAAAACAAATATTTTAATAGAGCTAGTGCATTCAAAATGACAATTCAGTCATGATTTACTTCATATTTTCATATCGTTTTAAACCTGTTTGACTTTCTCTGTTCTGTGGAGCATAAAATATTATATTTTGAAGAATGTCGGGAACCAAACAGTTTCAGGTCCCATTGACTTCCATTATATAGACAACAAATGGAAGTCAAACATAATAAAAGAAAGTCATGCAGGTTTGGAACAACATGAGGGTAAACAATGACAGAATTTTCATTTTTTGGTGGACTATCCCTTTAAACTAATTGGATTGTTTCTTTTTTGAATGATTATTTATGTTTCTATGCACGCAGTGTCTGTGCTTGTATATTTTCTGTGTTTTGTCTACGAATGCAAATCTTGAATAGGAGGCATTGAATTTTCCCATTTGCATGTAGTATGCAGAATTAATTTAAATTTATTTTACATCAAATCTGATCTTTGTGTATTATCTGCTTTAGCTTGAGGAGTGTGCAATCAGTGATTCACAATTGGTGCATCACGACAAAGAAATAAGTTGCAAGACTGTTTGGACAATGGCGGAAAAAACAGTATTTATCCAAATAATAAAATGCAACTAACCATATAATCATGCATAGGTAAGAGCGTAAAATATTTAAAGCAAGTCTTAAAAGGGAAGAAAAAATGCTTCCTATCCACCTTTTTCTTCAACGTGGAAGTAAGCTTATGGGCGAGACTTCCTGTTCATTGTCCACTATATCTATAAGAATAACAAGTGCAGTAAATGGTAAAAGTGTTTGCACTACAAATGAGTTCATATTAGGATAATACATTAGAATAATATGTTTAGACACACCAATTTGCAATATCAAGCAGCTAAAAATAGATGTAAGCGGATGAAGTCGGAAGCTAAACCCATAAAATTTACAAATAAAATTCTACCCACTCGTGAAAAAGGTGGTATTTTGCCAAATTAGACAGATGTCAAAAATTGACAGGTTATGTGACATGCACTCGTTCTCATAAACCAACTTTTGCAAGGTTGAAGAAAATAGAACCTTGACTATATTAAAAACAAATTCACTTGCAACAAGGATAAGTGGTTTGAGCCTCCATTATGTGTTTTGTGTTGTGGAATATTGTCTGTTGAGAGCATGAAATCGAGAGACACGAAAAAGACTTTTGGGAGACTGATTTCACTGATATCAGAACAAATAATCAAAATATAGTGTAGTGTTTGGTTTTGTTTACTTTTACTTACACTTGCCACTTGTTGTTCATTTTTAAAATCTGAGTACTCACACAGTTCAGAACCCCTGCATTAAATTAACTCTTTACCTGCCAAACACAGAATTTTTCGTTATTTTATTAGACGTTTCCCGGCCAAACACGGAATTTTCCGGGTTTCAGCGTTTTCACTGTTATACACTCGGGGGCGCTATTACGTATTTCCAGAATGAGTCCAGAATTTACCGATCAAAAACGCAGGCGAGGAAGACGCAGAAGCGAGTGGTCTTATGTAAGCAGATGTATAGGAAAAATAATGTGATCATCAACAATAAACAGCATATGAATGAAAACTGCCTAATGTTACCAAGTGAAATGTCGATCTAGTAAATGGTAAAGCTCTATGCTCAAAATGTAGCTTTTTTATGAAACCTACCTACATTCAAGTGTTTATTAAAAAAAGAATGCTTGAAGCTAGAATAAAACTGTTTTTTGTTTGTTTTGTTTTATTTAAAAGTAGAGGCTCTGTTGATTTCGATGTATTGCATGTTCAGATATTCACACAACAATTCTGGAGGGCATTAAATTTTAGTGAATATGATCAAAAATGCTAGCGGTGGCTGGATTTTTTTTCAAAAATGCTGGCAAGGAAAGAGTTAAAGTTAGTATCTATTGAGCTTGTGTTAGTTAGTTTCGTTGCATCACTTGTTCACCAGTGGATCCTCTGCAGTGAATGGGTGCCGTCAGAATGAGAGTCCAAACACCTGATAAAAGCATCACAATAATCCACAAGTAATCCACACCACTCCAGTCCATGTTTGTAAAATGTCCACATCTTGAATGGCCTGAGGGTAAATTTTAAGCAAATTTTGATTTCGGGTGAACTATTAAATTAATGGCAGAATAATGCATCCAAATGTGCCTTTTACAACCTAATTTATTGGTTTGTTTGTAGCATTCATTATTCCCAGTCAGAAAAGCATCTCTTTAATGAATAAATGTAAACCAGAATTGAATGAACTCAACTTTAGAGCTCTGTTGTTATGTTAAACCACCGAGCAACATTTTACCATGTAGGATATATTCATGTACACTCCCCATGGCTTTCTTCCATTTAAAATCATCTTTGCCTGACAATGATCAAGTAAAAGCAAATAAAGTTCTCAGGAGTACCAGGTGCTTTTGTTATAATTTCTCAGTTATAATAGATGGCACAGCATGGAGTATTATCTTCTTTGTTTTGCTCACGGCATAGTATGAAAGACAATTTGCCAGACAATATAGCACAAGCCCTCAGAGCCAAACGTATAAAAAGTTAATGTCATGCTTGAAGCCATGTGCAAAAAAGATGTTGTGTTTTGTGATCACATGACTTTTCATAAAGCATTTTTTTGGTTTTATGTTCCTGTTCTTAGATAATTCAGTGCAGATTGTTCTTTAAATTAACAGCTGATTTCTTCTTCAAACATGCAATATCCCAGCATGACGACTTATTTTATATTTAGGTACAAATTTTGAATAGGAATTTAATGCATTTGGGTCACTGCAGTTTTATGGAACATGCTTCTCCTCTGATCTTTTTTTTCTTTTTCTTTTTTTTAATCAGCACATTTAAATCTTGGATTTGCATATCTTTACTTAATCTGACTGGAGTTCTTTCCCTATAAGTGGGTTTTCCTCTCTCTCTTTCTTCCTCTATCTGCCTCTCACTCTGCCCAGTTGAGCTTCAACACAAAAGCTTGAAATATGGCAGCCTGCAGTGAAGCACAAATAGAAAATAAAAGTATGCTTGGACAAGGGCCACTTGGTTATCTAGACTTGCCTTTGGCATAACACAACATTTAAGAAATATTGTTTGCAAAAAAACAAATGGCTCTTGAAGCAACTCCCATGCTTACACGACGCCATCTAGTGGACATAGGTAAGTCTTGCTTTTTTTTTTTTTTTTTTTTTTTTGCCATTCTTGACACTCAAAGAAACGGGAAAACCGTTCTGCAATAAAAGGTGTCTCGTTGTTTAAAAGAGTATTTTATTTTAATAATATACTATACTGCAATAGTTTTTATTATTGTTTTGAATTATTGTTTATTAGTCATTTTTCGTTTTCATTTTGGTTATTGCTTAATTAATTTACTTATTTATTTTAACACAACTATTTAGGTTTAATTTATTGCTATTTTAGATTTAGCTCAGTTTTTTTCCAGGTAGTAAGTTTAGTGCTTCAGCTTAAACTTATTTCATTTTATTAGTTTTAATTTAATATTTATATTTTAGTTTACCTTTATTTTAACAAATATTTCAATTGTTTTAGTTTTATACTTAATAATAATAACCCTAATAATAGCAAATAATATCCAGCGAAACATGAATATAATTGTAATGTAATTATTCGTAATCATACAATGTTATTATATTTTAATATATCTATTTAGTATTTAAAAATGTTTTAGCAGTTTTTTAAAGTGATTAACACATGCTGAGTAATAGAGAATGAGAAGGAACCACTAATCTATTATATTGTATTACATTATATTTTTCTATTATATATTATAGCCTATTGTTCTCTATTATAGAACAGCGGAAGGAACTAAAGAAAAGAAACGAAAACGTACGCAGTCAGTTTTGTCCCTCTACGGATACTGTAGCTATACGTACGTTTGACGTCAAACTAACCGGTGATTTTCAAATACGACCGCGTCTTTCAGCAACTCTGCAGTTCGTATCTAGTTTATATTTTTATATTATATATATATAGTTTGTGTTATATAAGTCATATTACACATTATGAATTGACGTTTGATATTTAGCTTAATCGTTTGTGTATAACGCGATAAAACGTGTTTGTAACGTATGTCGTTTTGTATTACGCACTGTGAAAATGTAAACAAAATGGTCTTTTATTGTTTACTTTAGAGAAATGGAGGCCAACAAAGAATTACCTAGTGCCTTTAAAACGCCTTGCAAGCCTGCAAAAGTGAAAAGTCCAGGTAAAGTGATCTTTAACGTCTGATACTATGATTACAGTGTATCTAGCTACACGTTACATGGACTTTCTCATCATCACTATATTTTAACATCCCATCTTGATCAAAGTGTGTGTGTGTGTGTGTTAGATGTATTAAGTAAATGTAACTTCAATGTATTGTTATCAGGCAGTGGGTGTGGAACCCCAGTCACCATTCCTGCCTCTCCCTTCATGAAGAAGCTTGGCTGTGGGACTGGAGTCAATGTCTATCTCATGAACAGGTATATATTTGATGCTTGTTTGTACTGTCTACTCTATAGTGTAATGAAAAGTTGAAACAACTTTTTGCCACTGTTTACATCAGGATGGGCAAGCAAACTCATTCACCATGGGCCATTAAGAAGATCAACAGCAAGTGTGCAAAAAGTCAAATGACTGTTTATCAGAAGCGTCTTAGCGAAGAGGCAAAGATCTTAAAAGACCTGCACCACCCCAATATTGTTGGTAATGATTTCTTTAAAATATTAAATTATAATATAATGGTAAATCTAAAGATTATAAGACAAAAAACTCTTATAAAATGACTTTTTTCCTGTTTTTAAGGCTTCAGAGCTTTTACCACAGCAAAGGATGGCTCGAAGTGTTTAGCGATGGAGTACGGTGGAGAGCAGTCTCTGAATGACCTCATTGAGAGGAGAAGAGAGGAAGGTCTACAGGCATTTCCAGTGGCCACTATTGAAAAAGTGGCTCTTCATGTTGCACGGGGTTTACAGGTTTGGTTATAATATCACATTTTTACAATTTTCCTACTTTGAAATGTTGTTGCTACATAATCTAAGGCTTCTACTTCTTTGTTTTGTTTTTGTTTTTTCAGTACCTACACAATGAGAAAAAGCTTTTGCATGGAGACATGAAGTCATGCAACGTTGTCATCAAGGGGGATTTCGAAAGCATCAAAATCTGTGATGTTGGTGTGTCACTGCCACTGGATGAAAACATGCAGGGTATAAAAAGATTTTTTTTTCTCCTTACTTTGATCATTGTTTTTTCATTTATTTTATTTTTTATGTATATACACCACCAGTCAAAAGTTTTTAACAGTAAGATTTTTAATGTTAATGTTAAAGTTTCTTCTGCTCACCAGGCCTGCATTTATTTGATCCAAAATACAGCAAAACAGTACAATTTTTAAATATTTTTACTATTTAAAGTAACTGTTTTCTAATTGAATGTATTTTAAAATGTAATTTTTTCCTGTGATCAAAGCAAAATTTTCAGCATCATTAAGTCTTCAGTGTCACATGATCCCTCAGAAATCATTCTAATATGCTGATTTGCTGTTCAAAAACATTTATTTTTATTATTATTATCAATATTTAAAACAGTTGGTGAATAGAAAGATCCAAAGATTAGTATTTATCCGAAGTTAAAAGCTTTTGTAACATTATGCACTATGCCATTCAAAAGCTTTGGAGTTTTTTTTTTTTCTTTTTAAATCACAGGGATAAATTACATTTTAAAAAGGTACATTTTTATTCCATATTTTATTTTATATAAAATAAATCTGAGGGTGCAAAAAAAAATAGAAATATTTAGAAAATCACCTTTAAAGTTGTCCAAATTAAGTTCTTAGCAATGCATATTACTACTTAATATCCTAATGATTTTTGGCATTAAAGAAAAATTGATAATTCTGACCCATACAATGTATTTTTGGATGTTACTACAAATATACCCATGCTACTTAAGACTGGTTTTGTGGTAAGTAGTAAGAATATTTCAAAATTGTACTGTTTTTGCTGTACTTTGAATTAAATAAATGCAGGCTTGGTGAACAGAAGAGACTTAAAGACTTTAAAAAAAAAAAAAATTAAAAATTAAAAATCTTACTGTTCAGAAATGTTTGACTGGTAGTGTATGTTAAAAGAGTACAACTTATCGAAATCCGTATTCTGTCTCATGTAATCGCTCAATCAGTATTTCAACCACGCAAAGACATCAATATAATATATTGTAAACAATGTCACATAACGTCACATTTACCCCAGTAAAAACATACTTGGTGACTATAAATTTGTTAGTTAGCTAGAAAAACTCTAGAGAGGAGGATTTTGCATAAATATAGGCACCATATAACTTCATTATTATTATTATAATAATCTTTTTTTTTTTTTTTACTGTTCTTCTGTGTTTATTTTTGTTTAAATGAAAAGCCAACATTTAAATGTTTATAAAAACTTGTAATTTAAGCATTTGTATACAAATCAGTATCATAGTAATGTAGTACCAATGGACTCTCATGTATATTTTATAGCATTAAAGATTTTTTTTTTCCTTGAGAAAATCTGACATGTACCTTTATATTTGTCTAAAATAATCAATATTGAATCAAATCGCAAGCTTGTGAATCAGAATCGAATTATGAAATTTGTGTCAAAACCCAGCCCTATTTGTTAATGTTGATTATTCAGAGCTATTAGAAATTTGTGTAACAAATTTGGTAAAAATTATAGTATTATTTCAAATCTATCTTTTTTCAGTAAGCGATCCAAAGGCCCACTACATTGGGACGGAGCCGTGGAAGCCTAAGGAAGCTTTGGAGGATGGAGTTATCACAGACAAAGCTGATATCTTTGCGTATGGACTCACGCTGTGGGAGATGATGACGCTTTCTGTTCCTCACCTGGAGATGCTGGACACTGAGGGGGATGATGATGATGGTAAATTTACTATAATGCTATCCTTAGCTTTTTTTTTTTGTTTATCTTTTGTAGTTTTCATGATTTTTAAGTGCCTTACGTCGGTTTTATTTTTCTTAGATAACTCCTTTGATGAGGATGACTTCGATGAGGATGCATATTACGAGAGACTGGGAACTCGGCCGGCTTTGGACGCAGCCACTCTTGGAGGGGCTTATCAGAGGATGGTGGAGCTCTTCTGTCTCTGTACAGAGGAAAAGCCTCATAAAAGACCCTCTGCAGCTCACATTGTTCAGGTGCTGGAATCAAACACCCAGCTTTGTGACAAAAGCAATGAGGTCATTGTAATTGATTAAATTTTCACTATTAAATTCCTGTCGATGTAAAATGTACTAGATTGTTTTCCTGTTGGATATGGTTACTGTTCTGTCAATAATTTTACTTTGTGAGCTGTTTTGTCACATTGTAAATATTTTTCTGTTGAGGATTTAGTCTTGTACATATGTTCTTATGTACTCTATTCTGTTCATATATATTCTAAATACTGTAGTTGTTGCAGTGCAATTTGAATTAAAATATTTGAGCCATGGTCTTTGTGTATGAAATGTTTAAAGTGCTCCTATTATGCCTTTTCAAATCTGATCTTTCATGTAGTGTCTCATGTAGCCGACAGTGCACGATAAATAAAGTTATTGTCTATCAGAAAAAAAAGAGTCGGCTCACATTTGCCTGAACGAGTCGTCAGGAATTCGAATCTTTTTCTGTTACGGCCATACGTCACGAAGTAACATATTTGCATAATGTCCGCCCACGTTCTATGTCGAACAACTTGCCCGCCCACAAACTAAATTTTCCATGTGGTCCATGTGGTTACATGGAAATTTACACGTACATTATACAGAAGACACTGTATCCTACGCTGTGAGTAAAATTGTTTTATATTCACTTCCAAAAGATGAATCTACAAAAATTGTATTTTCTAGCGCTCGTTCAAGATATGTAGTTGTGTAACGACCCTGCACGTCTTGCTAACCGGCTAAATTACGCTTCTGTAGTTCAGCTGTGGACCCACTGTAGTCTGACAATTTGTGATTGATGCAGCGTGACTCTGTCTGTCTCATTAGTTGGAGTAATGATAAAGGATGGCGCACGAAGTGGCTTTCACACCGAGTGCGGAAAGCGCTGCGCTATGAAACCCATTCGTTTCAATTTCTTCCGCTCTGCGAGGACGGCTTGTTTCTGCCTCGACCAAAGCGCACGGTATGGTAAAATTTCTATGTATTGACAAGTATCCAGGGCTGTCAGTCAGTTATGGCAATAGGCGTTTCGTTCTCCGACACGCTATACGCGGTAGAACGCGCAGATAAAGGACTGCGCCATCTGACCAATCACAGCAGTGAGGGCTCACGGAAAGGCGGAGTTTAGAGAGAGAGAGTCGACTTCGCACGAGTCGTTTATGAATCATTTAGAAATGGGGTCATATTAAATCTATTTTTGGAAAAAACTTAAGTGTTTTTTGACCTTGTGAACATGTAAACCTGTTTTGGGAGTCTATTAACAATATTATCAACCTTTAAAATGGCATAATAGGGGCACTTTTTTTAAACAATTTTTACAAAGAGCAAGTTACTACTGACAAAATAATTTTACATCTTATAATATTTAATGTGAGCAACAACCTGAGAATATTTTTAACATGTAATCTTTTTAATCATAAGCGAAAATAAAGTCAAATATCGTTGAGGTAATGTGGTTTTTTCAATGCCATGAACCCCCTTTCCTGCAGCATCTAAAAAATATATAGATCAATGTATAAAATATATAAACACCATGCACTAGTGAATATGAATATGCACGAATAATGCAATAGCTAACACAAATTCCAAAAATATTATTTTTGGACTTGAATGAATGAAACCCACACAGATTGATTCATATAATGCAATACAACATTATGAATAAGTACATTTATTTAAAAATTATGTACAAAGTCAAAAGCAATGAACAGTTAAATTGAAAGCTTTTGTTCATTTTACACCAGCTTTAACCAATTATGACAGTCTAAATTGTCCAAACAGGAATCTTTAGGCAATGCTCATTTACAGTTAACTGAACTCACAATTGCGCTAATGTAAAGTGTGCCTTAAATATGAATTCATGAACTTTGTGTCAAAGGCAATCTATCAAATCTACACAACAGTAGAACATTGATTTCTCCAGAGCAATCTCATATTATAGACTGAACGTCATTTGAACATCTAACAATTTTTTATCTATTAAAAACTTACAAAAGCATTAACAAATGCAGTCGCACTAAAATCTACAGGAAATGTTTTCCTTTAACTGATAAAGTTGTACACCAGAAACGTTGGCGTCTCGCAGTACTTTGTAGCAAACAGCTTCCCTTCTGGTGTAGGGTCAGAGAAGGCGATTTCCTCTTTGGTCAGGTGGCTCCCGTACATAAAAGTAGTCCTGAACGAGTAAGAAACAACAGTTTTATATATGCAAACTCCCACTATGCTATACTATGTTTTATGTTATTAATGCATTGGTACCTGGCAGTGTCCAGAAGGCGAGTGGCGATGGACTTCCTCCTCATTAGACTGAAAACCCAAATGCGACTGACACCACAGATGGCTTTTTCCGGCGCGGTAGAGCAGCACCAGGCTCTGTGGTGCTCCATGAAATCCTCCTTGTTCATGTCTTTGGGTTTCTCTTGCTGTTCCAGCACCCGAAAAGCCTAGATGACATTAAGTATGATCAGGTTTTAGCAAGATCAGTTCAGGGTTTCTACAGGTTTTATAAAGGTGAATTCAAGACTTTTAAGACCAATAATTTTTTTTTCTTTTAACATGTTTTACATGTTTGCATACAATTTTTTAAAGTCAGTTGTTGATTATTAGATTTAAAAATAAATAGTAAATAAATTTAAGTTTGGGTTAACTTTGTTAATTGTAACCTTATAATGTAAAAGGGCTCCTTATAATTAAAGCATAATGAGGTAGATTTTTTTTTTAACCACTAAGATTAATGTGAGCAATGTGAGCTAAGATTAATTACTTTATCACTAATATTTTATTTAAAATTTTAATTATAACTGAAAGTATTTAAAGAAACTGCAACTTGTTCAGTAAACCACCATTTATTTATATAAAAAAAAAAAAAAAAATCAATTACAAAGAAATTTACAAAATATCTTAATGGAACATGATCTTTATTTAATTTCCTAATGATTTTTGGCATAAAAGAAAAATCTATAATTTTCACCCATACAATGTATTTTTGGCTATTGTTACAAATATACCCCAGAGACTTAAAACTGGTTTTGTGGTCTTGGGTCACACATACACAGAGATTTATTAAAATTTTTTGTTTTTCCCTGTGCTGTACTGAGGTACGTACAAAACAGTCTTATTTTTGTACCGTTACACCTAATCTCCATTTTCTTTTTTTTTTGGTAACACTTTACAATAAGGCTCATTAGTTAAAATAGTTACCTATATTAGTTAACATGAACTGAGAATGAATAATACTTCTACAGCATTTATTAATCTTAATGTTTAATATCAGCATTTACTAATGCATTATTGAAATCACAAGTTGTGTGTATTAACATTAGTTGATGCACTATTGTTCATTGTTCGTTTATGTTAGTTAATACATTAATGTTAACAAATGACACCTTATTGCAGTGTTACCATATTTTTTTAAATTTCACACAAACACACAAAAAAGTTGCTTAAGACTTGAATAGCTCTGCTCCCAACCACGAGAACATGGAAATAACTACTGTACCTTCTCATCACACTGTAAAAAAAAGTGACACTCCTCATTAGTATTTTGTCTTCTCTAGTTCAAATTTCTAAAGTTTCTTAAATCAAGGTTCATTTACTTGCAATGCATGACTTATTGTCTTATTTTCTGAGAAACTGTTATAGAGGGTTTACGATTAAACCAAAGAACAAATATCTGCCAACTGGCCTAAAAAAAAACAACAAAAACAAAAACTACTTCAAGTTTTAATTCAAGAAATGAAAAGACATTTGACAAAGATATTTGTTCTTGTTTTAACCATAAACTCAAGCAAACAAGACATCCATACATTCAAATTACATCTCAAGTAAATGTACCTTGATTTAAGGATGTTTAGATATTTGAATTGGAAAGCAAAACAAAAAAATACTAAGGATAGTGCATACAACATGTAATGCCATGACATTATGTATTTAAAACCTTCTGCTTAGATTTGAGACCTTTTTAGGCCTTCATTTGTGGAGGGGGAAATTAAAACTTTTTAATGGGACAGTTCTGTCATTAATTATACATTGTGTTATCACGGTATTCTTGTGAATGCGTGTTGAAAATCGACACAGAAGAGAAGAAATTGTTAAATAAAGTTATTTTTAATTTTCTTTGCACTCAAAAAATATACTGGAAGCTTCATAACATTAAGGTTGAACCGCTGATGTCATATGGACTATTTGTAATGCGATCTGGGAAAACTTTCATATGGTTTTACCATGTGTTGGGTTTTCCTAGATCGCATTGCATTTTAACAATGTCCTTACTACCTTTCTGGGCCTTGAACGTGTCAGTTGCATTGCTGTCTATGCAGGGTCAGAAAGCTCTCAGATTTCATCAAAATTATCTTAATTTGTGTTCTGAAGATAAACGAAGGTCTTACAGGTTTGGAACGACATGAGGGTGAGTAATTACTGACAGAATTAATGACATTTTTGGGTGAACTATCACTTTAAGATCACAGAAACCCTATTAACTGTACTTTATAGCTCGGAATGGCAATATATTGAACTAAAGTCAAATGTTTGAATGTTTTTTGTTAAACACTCACCTGTCTAATATTTTCAGCCACCAGACATCCCACCACCATCCTGTCGCTGTTAATGAACAGGTAGGTTTTAGCAGAGCTCGGACTACTAAGAGTGATCTGCTGAAAGCCCAGTTCAGTGTCTGCGATCCGTCTCACGTCCTCTGCCTGAAACCAAGCAGCATATGTTAGAAAATGCTGGAGATTAAGCTGGACAGAGTAAGTGTTTAAACTATAATCAATCACTGGCAGGATACCTTTTTTGTGGCATACTTCGGATCATCAGGAAGAACGAGGATGATCTTTCCATCCCAGAACTCGGCCACAACCCTCTCTTTTTTCCAGCCCTAAAAACAAACAAATTAATGTGAAATTGCAACGTTTTTCCAGCGGAACGGCACAGCTGCATTGATGAACACCTTGTGACAGCTCACCACAAACTTAATGGTGTCCAAGAAGCGCTGATGAAACTGTGTGTGCTGGAAGTTGTCCTCAGGACTGTCTGTACTGTACAGCATCCCACAGGACCCACATGTGGTGGCACCAAACTGCTTCTGACCAGCATCCTAAAAAGTAGACACTTCAACTATTAACAAGATGTGGAAAAGAACCACCAATTTATTTATTTTATTTTATTACTCACAATGATGAGCTGGTTATCCGTTTGCTTCTTCATCTCTCTTCTCAAGGCAGACCTCTCTTTGGCCTTAAGAGCAGGAGTACCAGTCAGCGCAGAAGGAGTGCTGGTGTTCAGCGGTGGTGACAAAACCCCCCTTTTCTGAGATCTAAAACAAAGATGAGTACTGATGAAGATCAAACTAGACAAGTGAAGTTTACCAACTACGTGGTCATGACATTAAAGTTAAAAGACTGAATATAACCTGGGTGGCGTACACCGGGTCATTAAGTCATTCTAGCCTTATGCAGCTATGCTTTTAAAACAGCATTTTTTTTTTTTTTACTGTAACCATGACTTCTTTCAGTATTTTTCCACAGTTAGAAAATTAGAAAAACATGTATCTGATTGTCTTACCTCTTACTGCCAAAGATGGGATAAACAGATGACTCTACTGAAAAGAGAGTTAAAAAATCTTAAAAAAAAAAATAATAATAATAAAAATGTGTATGTGTATGTGTATGTATTACTAATCCAAAATTAAGTTTTGATATATTTACAGTTGGAAACTTACAAAATATCTTCAGGTAACATGATCTTTACTTAATATCCTAATGATTTTTGGCATAAAAGAAAAATCTATAAATTTGACCCATGCGATGTATTTTTGGCTAGTGCTACAAATATACTCGTGCAACATAAGACTGGTTTTGTGGTCCAGGGTCACATATGATTACATAAATATAACATATTACAATCACAATACCATAATAAAGCCACAACACAAGATTGAGCAAACAATAATTTAATAATAAATAACACTGCTTGATACCAGATAATTTATATATAATTATCCACAAAATAATTTTGCTTCAAAACTGAACTGATATAATCACATTTAACAACCTATTTAATAACTGGTCGAATTATTAAGTTATTTNCTATAAATTTGACCCATGCGATGTATTTTTGGCTAGTGCTACAAATATACTCGTGCAACATAAGACTGGTTTTGTGGTATATATATATATATATATATATATATATATAATACAAATGATTTCTTTTCTTTTCTTTAATTTTTTTTTTTTTTTAAATACAGGAAATTTATAAGAAATTTGTTGATGTGTATTTACCTTCATCAAGAGAGCTGTTGTGATCTGGTGGTGGTATGTCACTCAGATCAAACACTGAATCTGTTTTTGTGGGTGAGCCCTGGAAAACATTTTCAATTTGAGAAAAATATGATAAGAGCCTTACATTTCAAGTTATAAGCAAATGCTTCAAGAGTTCAGTCTTACCTGGCTACCAGCTTCAGTGGATCTGCTGGGACTAACAGATCTCCTCAAAACTACCTTTAACTCTTTGGTAATACCATGCAGATCTGCCAGGAGATGAGGGGACATATGTTGGGGGCTCGACATCACTTGCGTTGACTCGCTGCTGTCAGCATCTTTATCACTGGTAACTTTAGTAGTGTTGTCTGTTTTCGGGTGTTTTTTTATGAAGACGGCATGGCGGACTGGAGAACGTTCTCCTGGTGCTGTCTGCACTTCCTTCTCCTTTGCGGGATTCTGAGAGTTGGGCTTCTCATAGGTTGAGGGCTGTTTAGGCTTTGTATTCTGTGCAGACTTTTTGAACATTGACGTTGGCTTTTTTCCAGTGCTGAAGAAAGCTGCTCCCACAACCAGCTTGGGTTTACCTTTGGATTTCATACTGCTAAATGAAATTGGGGGCGTTGTGGTTTTTAACGACTGATCTGTTTGTGTGTCAGAGGGACTTTTCTCTTTGGGCTTAGCAGTGAAGTAGCCTTTTAGGTTAGACTGTGGATTTGTTTCAGTGCCTTTCTTTTGAACCTTCCTCACTGGTTTTTTAACAAGATTCCCATTAGATAAAGGAAGACGCGATGGTTCTTTGCTAGGGACTGATGGTGGTGACTTGGTTTCCTTTAAGAGCTTCCTTTCCAGAGGTGTGAGATAAAGAGGCTTCTGCTTGCTATAGAAGGACCCCGCTCCCAATACTGTTTTGCGTGGTGAGACCCGCTTCGGAGGAGATTCTAGTGAAGTCGTCCTCTGCTTCTTCTTAGGTGTACTGAGAATCTTTTGGGGTGATGCTAGCGAGATGGGAATGTTCTCTTTTTGTCGAGTGGCCCTTCTTGGAGAGTTTCTCGGGCTTGTTATTTGTTTCTTAGGTGGGTTGCTGAGGTGGGTTTAAATGAAACGGAAAGAAATGGTTAACAATCTGTCATAATAGCATAATAGCAAAGTACACTGAGTCAAAAGTTTTTGAACAGTAAGATTTATGTTTTTAAAGAAGTCTCTTCTGCTCACCATGCCTGCATTTATTTGATTCAAAATATGGCAAAAACAGTACAATTTTGAAATACTTCTACCATTTAAAATAACTGCTTTCTATTTGAATACACTTCAAAATGTAATTTATTCCTGTGATTTCAAAGCTGAATTTTTAGCATCATTACTCCAGTCACATGATCTTTTAGAAATCATTCTAATATTCTGATTTGCTGCTCAAAACATTTATTATGTTGAAAACGGCCGAGTAGAATTTGTTTGAGGTTTCTTTGATGAATAGAAAGTTCAGAAGAACAGCATTTATCCAAAATAGAAATCTTTTGTAATACTATAAATTTGTTCATCAACACTTTTGATCAATTTAAAGTATCCTTGCTAAATTTAAATATTAATTTATATAATTTCATTCTCCCCAAAAAATAAAAATTACACTGACTACAAGTCAGTTTACTTTTAAATAGTATAGTGTATAATGTTACAAAAGCTTTTTATTTCAGATGTATGCTGCTGATCTTTGGATCTTTCTATTTATCTAAGAATCCTGGAATAAAAAAAAAAAAAAACACTACTCAACTTTTATTAAATATTGATAAAAAAAAAAGTTTATTGAACAGCAAATCAGCATATTAGAATGATTTCTGAAGGATCATGTGACGCTGAAGACTGGAGTAATGATGCTGAAAATTTAGCTTTGATCCCAGGAATAAATTACATTTTAAAACATATTCAATTAGAAAGCAGCTGTTTTAAACAGTAAAAAATAAAATTCACAATATTGCTGCTTTTGCTGTAATTTGGATCACATAAATGAGCTTGGTGAGCAGAAGAGACTTCTTTAAAACAATAAAAAAATTGATAGGTAATGTACATTTCAAGATCTAATATCTAACAAAATTACATCAAATACCTGTCGGCATCAGGAGAGCCATGTTTTCTTTTTCGGGACAACATCTTCAAATCACCTGAAATGAGAAAACAGGAAATCAGATAATGACGTGAAATTAAACGCTTTTATAACAAGCCACAGCTTGCATTTCTGGAACATTTTGATATTTCTGCAATATAATTTTACTTCCATATTATCATATGAGAACTTTGAAGAAAAAGTAGTAACATAATCAAGTTTTGTTAACAATATTCAACAAAATTCATCATTTACGTCAGCAGACAGTGAGAGAGATTCAAAAGAACCAAACAATTAACGTTATGTGTGTTTTCGTCTCAAGTAATATTACTAAGATAACGGTATATGTAGCAGGCTCATATCACAAAGAATATAGTAACGTTACATTTATTTTCAATAAATATCATTAATTTTTACCTCAGCTGTTTTCTAGGCGCCAACAAGTTGACAACAAACAACATCTCGTTAAAAAATACATGCAGGATCCCGCAGTCATCACAAGCATCGCTTAGACACTAACACTGTAACAACATATGCAGTAGTTCACTTACCAGATCAAATAAGTCCAATTATGCTTTTGATTTTGTATTAAAACAGCTGAGCACAATAATCGCGGCAAATCTCTCCACTCACCCGCGATCTGTTTTGAACAACGCGCCAAAGTCAATTGTGGCGCACACGGAAACGGAAACAACGACTGCGCATGACAACGTCCGGTTACGAATCATCTCTGCGAATCGGTTCTTTTAAACAGTTTGTTTCAAAGAAACGATTCAAACTGAGCGCTCCAATTCAGATTGTCGCAGCCATCAGTTCATCCCAAAATGTAATTTAGAACCTACTTAATTAAGAATTTGCATATACACTAATAAGTGTTTTTTTATTTATTAAAATCCAGTACCGTCACTATTAGTTCAAAAGCGTGAAAGAATCTTTTTTTATTATTCGAAGAAAACGCAAATACAATAAGGCGATATAAGATCGTAAGAAGATCCTAAAGAGCACTACTTAAATTGAAAATAAACTAAGAAAAGAGCAAAAATAAACAAATAAATAAATAAACAAGAGGAAAGAAAAGAAAGAAAGAAAAAGAATTACACTTACAATAAATTTCTTTAATAAACTAAACAGTCTGCTTCCAGTTTCACATTTTAACGTTCTTAAAGATTTACATTAAAAATTCCTTTTGAAAAACAGGAAACAATTACATTTATGAAAATAAATTTTCCCCAAAATTAAAACGTTATTCAGTAAAAATTGAATATGTACATCTTGCATTATTGAATAAAAAATTATATAATTTTTAGAAAATTGAAGAGACAAATTAATTGAAACTTTAAGAAACTCGAATGTATCAAACCAAAAAGTCGTTTCCACACCGACAGAACTGTGAATGAATCGTTGACTCGTTTAACCGAGATTCGATTCAAATGAACGATTCACTCTCCAATCACGAATCACTTCATTGCAGCGCTGCGTGTTCCTGTTGTGGTCGGAATGGATGGTCCATATGACATGTGTCTCTGATACAGACTTATTTACCTTCAATGTACTCGTTGTTTTGTTGAATACATATAGTTAGACCTTTCAAAGGTTGCGTCTTTGCGTAAAAAGATGGTGTTTTACTTTACAAGCGCCGGTGAGTAGTAAATTGTGCGCTTTCTATTCCCAAGCAAAACAGTGTTTATGTTGTCAACACAGACAGTTTAAATACGAAACAATTATAATGCTTATAAATACACAACATGGAACAAAAAGAAAGATGCGAAATATTGCAATATACGGTCGCTTGACATTGTAAGATTATATTGTTGGAGTTTCGTTGTGTCTTCAGATATGTAGCAAGAATAAAAAGTGAACAGTGCTTTTTAAAAGTTGCAATACATGCTTCCCTTTTACAGTTGTCTCACCGCCCTATACCATTTACATGGGCAAAGATAAATATGAAAGTAAGTACTGAAATCCTTATAAATATTATTTTTCAGCACCCTCATCCAGTGCTTGTCAGACCATTATTAACTGTTTTAGTTTTTCAACAGATGAAGATCTTATAAAATATGGATGGCCTGAAGATATTTGGTGAGAACAACCACAAATGAATTATTATTTTCTAGTTTTGCTGTTAAATATTAGTTCAAGTGCACTGAATGTTTCTTGTGTTTCAGGTTTCATGTGGACAAGCTCTCATCTGCCCATGTATATCTAAGAATGCCCAAGGTATTTTGAGAATTGAATCGTATTTTAACCTGCAGTTTGTTTTTTTTTTAATAATATTTATGACGTTTATTATGTTCACTAATTGAAGGGTACAACAATAGATGACATACCAAAGGAAGTCCTGGTTGACTGTGCCCAACTGGTCAAAAACAACAGCATTCAAGGTACTGCCTCTTTATGAGAAACATCAAAAGTTGTTTATTAATAATGTTATTTAAAGGAATTTTCACAACTGTATTTTTATTTACAGGTTGCAAAATGAACAACATTAATGTTGTCTACACACCATGGGGCAATCTGAAAAAAACAGCAGACATGGATGTCGGGCAGATAGGCTTTCATCGACAGAAGGAGGTATGAGGAGAGATACACTGCAGCTTGTTTTTATGCAATTGAAACTATAAAAGCAAACTAATCTGAGTCAGATATGACAAACAGTCCCATTTATTGCCTGTCTGAACAAAGTCTGTGTGATACTAAAGTGTTTAGGTATTACTATTGCACTTTAAAATCTTCAAAATGACTGCAGGTTCTGTATAAATACCAAATTTATATACAATGTGAACAGGTGAAAATCGTGGCAGTAGAAAAGAAAATCAATGAAATCGTCAACAGACTAGAGAAAACAAAAGATGAGCGCTATCCTGATCTTGCTGCTGAGAAGGAGGCCCGGGACAGAGAGGAAAGAAACGAGAAGAAGGCTCAATTACAAGAGCAGAAGAAAAAGGAGAAGGAAGAAGTGAAGAAGAAAAAAGAGATGGAAGAATTAAGGTGCTGCATATTGTTAAATATATTGTAACATCAACACAGACAATTAAAT
Organism: Labeo calbasu; assembly: GCA_019740295.1. Taxonomy (NCBI): domain Eukaryota; kingdom Metazoa; phylum Chordata; class Actinopteri; order Cypriniformes; family Cyprinidae; genus Labeo; species Labeo calbasu. The sequence goes on along the minus strand of JAHKKF010516776.1, from coordinate 1,766 downwards.
ATAAATATAAATTAATATAAAAATAAAAAAAGTATAAACTATCAGTCAAAAGTTATTGAACAGTAAGATTTTAAATGTTTTTTAAAGAAAAAACAGTTAAAAAGAGTCTCTTCTGCTCACTAAGTCTGATTTTATTTGATCCAAAGTACACCAAAACAAAAATATTTTACTATTTATAATAACTGTTTTCTATTTAAATATATTTTAAAATGTAATTTATTGTTATGATTTTATAGCTGAATTTTTAGCATCATTACGGTCACATGGTCCTTCAGAAATGATTCTAATATTCTGAAAACATTTTTTATTATTATGTTGAAAACAGCTGAGTAGTTTTTTTTTCAGGTTTCTTTTATTACTAAAAAATTCAGGAGAACAGCTTTTATCTGAAATAGAAATCTTTTGTAACATTATAAATGTCTTTATCATCACTTCTGATCGATTTAAAGCATCCTTGCTAGATAAAAGTATTGATTTCTATAATTTCTTTCCCAAAAAAATAAAAAATTATACTGACTCCAAGCTTTTGAATGGTATGGTGTATAATGTTACAAAAGCTTTTTATTTTAGATAAATGCTGATCTCTGGATCTTTCTATTCGTCAGAGAATCCTGAAAAAATGTACTCAACTGTTAATAATAATAATGAATGTTTCTTCAACAGGAAATCTGCCTATTAGAATGATTTCTGAAGGATCATGTGACACTGAAGACTGGAGTAATGATGTTGAAAATTTAGATTTGATCACAGGAATAAATTACATTTTAAAATATATTCAAATAGAAAAAGTTATTTTAAATATTTTAAAAATATTTCACAATTTTACTGCTTTTGCTGTATTTTGGATCAAATAAATGCAGAATTCTTTAAAAAACATTAAAAATCTGGTAGTTTATATAAATGATCAATATAACAAAAAATAACCTTTATACATCAGAATCAGTCCTTGTACTTACTTGTAACCTCTACTTTCCTGTAGGAATTATACCTCACTCATGAAGAGTGACAATATGACCACAAATGAGGTAAAACATCCTTAAAGCTTAATATTCTCCTGAGCATTCACACATACATGACACATACATTCTGTTATGACTTTATATTATTATTTTCTCTGCAGGATGGCTATGATTCAGATGACTTCATGTAAAGTAAAGGAATGAACCTGCGATTAAGAAGAACCAACATCTTCCCCCACAATATCTTGCTTGTCAATGGAAAGGATGTCTTACTGCACTAGAGACATCAGAAATGAGGCATCAATAAGAAACAGTGCTTGTGCCGATAAAGCACAATACCAGAACCGTTGTAGAGCAGCTGGCTTTGTCATTCCTTTGGAAACACAAATGCAATATGTAAAATATGTAAAAATAAAATGACAAGATAGATTAGATTGCTCAATTAATCCGGAAGAATTTGAAGATCTCTGCTGATTCTGTATTTTAAACAGTTTTGTTTTTGATGCTTTTGGATGAATTAAAAATACCCACTATGGAGGTATGTTAATTGATGCGTACACTAAGACCTGCAGGGTATTTGTGCTTGTAAATGATATACCTTTTTGGAGTGATACCATTCAGTGACAAATGCCTAAACTTTTTTTTCCTTTTTTGTTGTCCTGACCGAAATAAATCTTTGACTTTCTCAGTTCACTTCTGTTGTTATACATTTCTTAAAGCATATAAATACTCCTCTAAGCAAAGCTCAAAAATATTAACACTTCTTATTGAATAATAAATTTACATTTCCATATGAGAATGTGGAAA
>JAHKKF010516775.1:0-11009 GCA_019740295.1 Labeo calbasu | reverse complement strand
CAGAGGATTCATCTGGTTCCCGATGGCCGTCTAGGTGACGAGGTCCTCACTGGGGATCCGTCTCTGGGGCTCGTCTAGTCGATGTGGTCTCTGCTGACTTTCAGGGCGGCAGAGGTCGTCTCTAGGTGCCGATCCACCACTTTGACTGGATACGGACTGGATTCGGCTGACTGCAATGACCGTCTGATCTGGATACAGTCTGGATCTGCGTGGCTACGGTGACTTCGGAATAAGAACGAAACAGACTAATATTAGCGTAGATGCCATTCTTTTTACGGTGTAACAAGTACATCAGGTGTTATGGGAAGTGTTCCTGGTTCCGGTTGACCTAATTAATGCAGCGTAAGGAAAGGAAAGGAAAGGAAAGGAAAGGAGCTGACTTGTGGCCAAGTATGGTGACCCACAGTTGGGTTACAAGTCCGACTCTCTAACATTAGGCCACAACTGCCCCGAACAATCCTTTAACGGAATTGAATAGAAATGGAAATGCGTTAGTGTGTTATGTGAAAGCCAGGTTAAAGAGACGGGTCTGTAATCTAGATTTAAACTTGATAGACTGTGACTGCCTCCCGAACAATGTTAGGAAAATTATTCCAGATTTTGGGCGTTAATAGGGAGCCAGTGCAGTGTTGACAGAACCAGGCTAACAGCTGATAAAAAACATCACAATAATCCACACCACTCCAGTCCATCAGTGAACCTCTTGGGAAGACAAAAGAAACAAATCATCAAGACATTTTTTAGCTAAAATGCGAGTCCATAGTTTATAATAACGCTTCAAAGTGGTCTGGTCTGTATCAGGAACGAAATCTGCACAGATCAAGCAGCGTTTACAAGCCAAAACAGCTATAAAAACATATGTGGCTGGATTTTGGTGTGAGAGACAACAGCAGATGGACTTCTTCACTTGTAGGAAGTGTTATTATGGATTATGGATTTACTATGTGAAGAAATAACTTTATACGTCATAGTAGTATTGTTGGGCTTCCTTTATTTATGTGAACTGGAGTGTAAATTCAGTTGCATTTTCATAGTGCTGTTTATCTTTGTGTCTGTGGGCTGAATGTGTGATCATCATCTGTACAGGATGTACGTGGACAACAGCATTTAGTTTCTTTCTAGGCTCTGTCATTGAGATGCATCTTTCATTCAGAGGAGAGAACAGTTCGTTTTTCCTTAAATTAGGAAAACTAGGAAAATTGGGAAAAAATTTTGTCCAATAGTCTCACATGCTTGGTGAACAACTTGATTTTAATTTATTTTTTTGTAACTTTTGTAACTTTTGTGAATTTGTCAGATTTCCGAACGGGACCGTGCTTCATCCAGGTGCGCAGCAAGCAGTGTGCGTCTCGGAGCAGTGGATTTGTGTGCAATAAGGAGCTGTGCTGTGCCACGGTGGGACGAGCGTGGGGTCACCCGTGCGAGCTGTGCCCTCCGCTCAGCGCGTCCTGCAGCAGAGGATTCACGCCAAACAGTCGCACGGGAGCCTGCCAAGGTCAGCGCTGATTCTGTTACATTATTAAAGTGTGTAACAAACAGTAATGTATCAATGTTTGTAAAACTGTTCATTTATACATTTACGCATGGGGGGGATTTGAGAGCTGTTTGGGTCTGGTTTTGTCCCTCTATGTTATGCAACAGTGTCTTGAACTTTAATGTGAACGGCAGCCAGCAGCCAGTGTGGTGACAAAGAGAGGTGTAAAGTGAAATCTACTAGGCTCAAGGTGTTGTTCAGCATACATCTGCATTACCGCATGGTCGGTGATGTTAAGCAGGTCATCAAACTGCCAAATTAATGGCAGATTTGGATGGTGTTCTTCCATCCGCGCCACTGTGAGTATCGTTAGGCTGGAATGAGAGGCAGGGCTGCGTGTCATTCTTATAAAATCCATGTGTCGGGATGATTGGTCTCAGAAGTGGGCTATATTTCAGGTTGCTCCAGACAGTACACATGTGCAGTGTAGAGCAAAACCTTTAGTGCTTTAGTACTGTTTCTATGATATCTAGTGCTTCTGTAATGGCAGCTCTTTTGCCTCCTTTACCACCATACTGGGCAGTCCATATTCACTGTAACACCAGTGAACTGACTTAGCAACAGTTTATACTGTTTCTGAAACTTGCCCATCCACTCTCACTTTTCTAAATGTTCAAATCACACCAGCATAGTTCTGCAAATTACTTCAACACACTAGTAGGTGGTGACAAGGGACTGTATTTATGAGTCACTGAATCATTCACTCAACCGATTTGTTAAAAAAAAACAGATTCATTCAGGAATGAAACAAATGACCGTCTTCATGAGACTTTGAATCATTTACTCTCCCAGTTGGTTCAAAAGCGCTGATTCTTGCAGAAGGGAAACACCACTGCCAAGTGTTGCTGAGACGTGCAATGGCTGAACAGATGTGTTCTGAGTTACCAATTGTTACACACCTACTATTGTAGCATTGCTGATTTGATGTTGGCTTTACGCACACTCGGTGTGTGACATTATAAATGTATCTCTTTCATAAAGAACGGTGCTTGTTTGTTTTGATTATCATTCAGTCGGTAACTCGCTCCCATACTGTGGCTTGCCATTGGCAAACACGTTATTGACGCTTCAAGATGACACGACGTACGGGAATAGTGTCTTGTTTTCTCTTTGACCAGATGTTGATGAATGTAAGGTTGTGCCTGGCCTGTGTAAAGGAGGAAAGTGCATCAACACTGTGGGCTCATATCAGTGCCAGTGTCCCACCGGTTTCCAACAGCACATGAGTTCGCTGATGTGTGAGGGTAAGTAACATACCGTTAACACGTTATTCCATATCAGCCAGGAAAAGAATAATGGCATACTTAATGCAATGAGAGACTGCAGCATACAATCCCAACAATATAGATTTTATAAAGTCTCACTGTAATTGTCTGATTATGACCCACATATAATAACACAGAAAATGGCAGGTATCTTGTGTCCAGGAGGTTATAATTGAGCTTCAGGAGAAATGGCTCTGTCTGAACATACACGTTCTAGCGGATGCCTTTCATTAAAGACAGTCAGCTCATGTACAGCTGTCCGATCAACTTGACCTAATGAAAGTAAAGTGTATTTGAATGTGTGAAATCTCTCAGATGTGGACGAATGCTCCACCGTCCAGCGCGTGTGTGATGGAGGACGCTGCGTTAATTCAGGGGGCAGTTTCTCCTGTGTGTGTCCTGCTGGATACCTGCCGTCCGCAGACAGGACGAGCTGCCTCGGTGAGTTGGACGGCGATTGACTCTTTTCTCTGTCATGTGTGTGTGTACGTGCTGGAATGTTACCAGCTTTATACTAAAGACCTTGAAGCATTTTTAATGATTATGGTGTGTATGTGCTTTGTACAGCACTTGTTGAGACACGTGGTGAATTCTGTGTTCAGGAAGACATCACGTCGTTTCAGACCTCAAACTGTAATTAGCCGGGTAGCTTTCCCAACAGAAAGTAGCCCAAAAAACCTGTTCTTTCAATTCATGAGATGGAACTGAATTGGCCAAGCACAACAGAAAAGTTAATATTTGAAATGAAGTGTTATTCCACCCTGGACCTTAAAAAGAAATGAATACATGTACTGTATATGACTGTAAATATGATAAAATCTATAAATATGATACAATAATATGTAGCGTTTCAAACATTAAAAACAAACCTCTATGCTTTGTGTATTTAAGCGTGTATTTAAACTCTATCTGATATGATCTCTATCTGTCTGTCTGTCTGTCTGTCTGTCTATGCTTCTACTAAGACTAAAAGAGTAGGTTTGTTTTTTTAACAAACTGACAGTAGTGAGAATGGGTTGGACTCTGGGTTCATGTGTATTAACTGAATGTTTTTCCACAAGGCTGGAGGTACAGAGGGGATGTGAATCTCCTGCTGAAAGACAAGAGCCACAGCGAGAAAAGGTTTCCTTCTCATTTTGCAGGCATTAAAATGGTTAAGGGCACAAGCCTTACTTGTTGACAGTGAGTGTTGATGGACCCCCCTATTTGTACATCAGTCACTCGCACATACACGCACTGTTGTCCAAGCACAACAAAACAATCGGGCTGCACGTGAATGCTGTGCTCATGCACAGCTATGGTGTCGTTTGTACTTCCGCCCATAGAGAGATACCTTGCAGAAATTGAGAAAGAACCAGAGAGAGAAAGGGAACTGTTTCTAGAGGCCGGTGGCCCAGGAGAAAATACAGAGAGGGGAACTCTGTGACCTCCTTTATGTTGTCAGTAAGTGCAGATCAGTGCCAGAGCATGTGTGGTTCCGTCTGTCTGAGGATTTCTGACAGCATCCTTTGAGTTTCATGAAAGCACATGCGCAAGCCACATCCATAAGCACAGATGTTATGAAACGTTCCTGTTCAAAACTGTTCCATAGATAAAGTCCATACTTATACTTGTGTGTAGTGAATGTATTGGTTAATACATAACTGCAAACTAATAAATGCAGGATTATCCAGAAATACACACACTCTAGACCTTGCATATACGCGTAAATGTAGGGCAGATACGTGTATGTAGAGGAGACTTTAATCGACCTTGAAGCGGATCAGATGTTCACCTAAATATGAACTCTTAATGGAACACTTTTTTACGCTTGCGTTTTTTGTTTGTGTATCTTCAGTATTTTGGACAACATGTCTTTTTGTCATTGTGCATAGTTGTGTGTTTTTGTGTGTATTTCAGAGCAGCACACAGGCGTCTGTTTTGCGTCAGTCGCGAACGGACGCTGTGCTCAGGAAATCAGCGGACGCTTCAGTAAAACCCAGTGCTGCTGTGACCGTGGACGCTGTTGGAGTCAAAGCACAGCTCATGAAATGTGTCCCGTACCTGGATCAGGTGATTAATACACTACTTAAAAGGCTCAAACCATACATACCTTTGTGGTATTTATTAATTTATATTTGTTTATTGTCAGTAAACATCTGGTTAAAGCTTTACTCAAAGTGACCTTCTAGGTATAAAATTTATTACATTTATTTGTTTTTCATGAAATGATGTTTTTGGCATTTTATTACAACAGTAATTTAGTGAGACAGGAAGTCTTTTTCTTTTTTTAATCTCAAAATATTAAGAAAATTTGATTCCACCTTTAATTAATGTACCATTGTTTTGACATCTGTGTGTTTTGTATGTATATGTTCATATATTTTTATATGTATCATTTTTAATGTAACCTTTTCCTTTTCCTTTTGTTTTTCTTATTTTCTTATTATTATTCTTCTCTTTTCATGTTAAAGTTCCTAAAATCAATAAGACAGTGTTGAAAAAGAAAATTCGATTGCTGTAGACACAAGCTTTTTTGGGTGTCTTTTATAGCGTCCATAGTATGCTGTCATGGTCAAAGGGTGACGCAAGGCCAGTCAGCATTGGAATCACGATTAGTTGCACATGTGATTCAGACACAGTCATTCCTAGAAGCATTGGACGCGGTTTCTGGTTCTTCGAAAAGGAACGTCTCGGGTTACACGTAACCATCTAGTGGACACTTTGGGGACTGCTGCCAGCAGGACTGGTGTCTGAAGCATGTGTGATAAAACTCCAGTCCAACTGGTCCGCGTAGCCCGTGCATCACGGGTGGGCACCGGGAAGTATAAAGGGGCGCCTGCTGAACGCGTCACCAGCTTAGTTGTCTAAAGGAGATGTGAAATAGGCAGGCCGAAGGCATGGCAAGGGGACGCAGTGGTTACGTGTGTAAACCCGAGACATTCCCCTTCTAGAGAACTCAAGCTGTGTCCTCTAGTTGACATTTTGTGGAAATGTCAACTAGAGGCGCATGCCTGTCCACCTGGTGAGAGAGCACCACGGAAGTGACAGACATGCACCTAACCTTTCCTCAGAAACGGGTCAAGCCACTGACACCTCAGGACAGGTCACATTGCTTGGCAGCAATGGGGAACCCAGTTTCAGATGGAAGCGGGACATCCAAACCAAGTTAGGAACACGGATATCCCCAGATAGCTATATAGCTACCAATATCTTGCCACAAAACTGCCCAGTGGGCTTTCTGCTTACAACCCTAACAGGGGAGGTAACACAGTCTAGGCAAAGGCTCAAGGAGACTGCTACTTAAAAACTCTAAGCAGGGGAGCAGTCTCGGATAGCTATCCTTCAGGAGTCCTAACTAAGGATTGCCAGACCACAGAGAGTCTACTTAGAAACTCTAACAGGGGAGACAGCACATTCTAGGCAAGGGACACAAGACAATGAAGCTCACACTTCATCGTCTTAACAACCCAAATACAACCCGTGGAATCTGACAACCTGTTTGGAGAGGGTATGCAGATCCCGCAGATCAAAGCAATCACCGCGAGCTGAGAAAAACTGCTGCACAAAACAAGTTTTTACCGTGCACGAGACACAAACGCGCTATCTGCGGGACCTGACGACCCAAAAGAGCGCCTGCGACCCGCCGAGCGCTCAAGTTCGCAACGGAAGCTTTTAAAGGGCCCGTACCCTACTCAAACTTACCTGCAAGCTTGAGCTGCGATCCCAGTCTTCGCTGTACCTTGGCAGCACCTTGGCAGCAGCGGGACACAAACCGTGAGATGCAGACGCTTGTCCCTCATCCCCCCATAACACCTTAACGCACAGACAAACAGACGGCTCTTGAAAACAAGAAGTTAGCGATGTTTTCAGCAGGCGCCCTTTTATACTTTTTGGTGCCCGTCCAAGACGTCCCGGGCTACGCTGACCAGTTGGATTGGAGTTTTTTTTTCACACCTGGTTCAGACTCTGGTCCAGCTGGAGGCAGACCCCAAAGTGAAGACTAGAGAATGCAGCACGAGTTCCCTAGAAGGAAACTCCTTTAAAAATATACCAGAGTTTTACGATTGTATCCATACCTGTAAATGTTCAAAATTGGGAGCACAACAAATGAATAAATACAAATATTTGAAGAGTTTGGTTCCAAAACGCGATAAACGCCATTTTTAAAAGAGTATAAATAAGAGTTTCATTTTGCAGTGTAGAGAGCTTCACTGATTATAATGGAACTTGAGATCGCGATAAACTAAGATGAGTGACAGATTTTAATGATTTTTAAGGGAGTTTGTAAATGAGATGCTGATTAACAGTTAAATAAACAAGAAGTTAATATTAAGTGACTAACGTTGTCTGACTATAACACTATTGCCTGATTTTACTCCATTTCGTCGAAACAAAGTCACAACTGAGCTGCTGCACATCTCTATTCAGACACGGCTGTGTTTCCTTTATGAACGAACGCGCGTTTTAAGCGAATCTAGTGAGTCAATGAACCAATTACCCATTCATAAAGACACTCACTTGCTTTATTCCTGAATGAATCAGCCGTTCGAACAAATCAAATGAATGATATGATTCAGTAATTAAAACCACCACCTACTGGCAGTTTTAGTTTTATTTTTTTAAAGTATCTTCTTTTCAGTTATTTAAATCATTTAGTATTTCTATATTCAAAATGTTATACTTAAAACATGAATCTCAACATGAATTTATGAATTTGATTGCACGCATGCCGCCTCTGAGCCTCATGAAACGCATGCAAATACACTTTTGTGTTCTTCTGTGCCACCTCTGTAGTACAAATTAATTTTGTAAATACTGATTTCATTTGAATGGCAACTTATTCTGTTGTTATAATTAGAAATTTTAAAAAACGTATAAAATATATATCTTTTAAAAACAACAAGATGACATACTTTTAATAAAGTTAAAAAATGCAGTTACAAAGGCAAGAACAAAATTCCCCTCTAATGTACTTTAAGGAGTCAAATATCAGCTCGTAATGGGAAGGCTAATTTTTGATCAGACTTTTTGATTATTGATTAGAAGGTGCTCCTAAAATTTTGACAGTGCTTCTAAATGTTTTAAGTTAGAAGCACAAGTGCTCCTAAAAAAAAAAGTAAGTGTAGAGACCTGATGGATTTATTGCATTTTGTAAAAAAAAAAAAAAAAAAAAAATCTGTTTTTATAATAAGTCTCTGAAAATCAAAATCTGGATTTGAATTTTTAATGTTACTATAACTTAAAGATGCTATGTGAAAGTGCAAAACAGAAAATAGTGGTTTTCATCTAGCCACTTTCTTGGTAAAGAAAACACACTTTTACTCAAAATTAATCAAAAAGGATTTTATAGCGTTTTGGAACCAAACTCTTCGTTTGTTGTTAAACATTAAATGTAGCTTTAAAGCTACCATTTCGTTGCTTAGCCTGTCACTGGACTCATCGAAGCAAAAGTTCCTAATAAAACACTTCATTAATGTCTTTTCTCTTCCATTTGTCCTGTTGTCAAGAGTCCATTAGCACTACTGACAACGGCTTGGGCCATTTCTGACAATACATTGGAATAACAGAAGGAAAGGGCAATTGTGTGATATCCTTTTTTTTTTTTTCAACTGCTTAATAAACAAGAAGTTAGTGTTTGGCAGCTAACGTTTTGGATGCAATATTGCTGCGATACTTAGCTCAGCTGTGCCTCTGTTCTGTTTCCTACAGACGAGTACTTCAGGATCTGTCTGGTGGGCTCTGCTCTGAGTGGCTTCGCTGAAGAGGATCCTGATACACACCCTCAACATCCCAGTGGCTTCAGTTCTGCCTCTACTGACCAGATACTTCTCCCACTTAACGACAATGGACTCATCGCACCGCAGATTCATCGAACTCCCCAAATCCCTCAGATCTCAGGGAATGGTAATGGATTTAAATCACAACGTCCTGTTGTTGGTGAGCAAAACAAGACCAAGAATAAGTGCTCTCGAGTTGCTTTTAAGGCCCCAATGAGTTTTTGTTTGGTTTGCAGTTCGTGTGAATGAGACTGTCAACAGGTGTCGTCTGTTTCCTAAACTGTGTCTGAATGGACGCTGCGTACCCATGGGCTCGGACTACCGCTGTGACTGTAACGCCGGATACAGAGAGGACAACAGAGGACAGTGTTCAGGTCATTTTATCTCAGAATTACGGGCCATCCTATCTGTCTACACACCGAATGTTTATGAATCAGACATGAATTGTGTTCAGTTGCTCAGTATCAAAACATAATAAACGATGTAGAATCTGACCCGACATCTCAAAGAGCCTCAAAAGGCATATTAGAAAATGAGCCGACGGAAATGTACCTAAAGCAGTGACTTTCACCGATTGTTGGGGGTGTTCCGTGTTTTGTGCGCAGATGTAGATGAGTGTGCGCCTGAGCCCTGCACTAATGGAAACTGTGTCAACACTCCTGGTTCCTACTACTGCAGATGCCACGCAGGATTTCTCAGGGTTCCAGGCAAACAGACCTGCATTGGTGAGAACAAACCCAAAATTCACACCTGTGTATACTGTATTTTAGTTTAGTCAGTAGCATCTTATAGAATATATGAGTAAATGGTCCTATTTCATTTTGTTTTGTTTTATAAATTACAAAGGTATATTTCATAATGATTTCTAACATTTAATGTAGATGTCAATTTGTGTGTGGAAAACATTCCTGCAACAACGTCAAATAAACTGTGATAAGACTTTCCATTTTTATGTTCACCTCTTTGGTCTAAGAACAATTTTGCAGCTACTGCTTCTGAGACTTTGAAGAGATGCTCGCACCTGTCATTTCAGTAAACACACTAGTGACGTTCCACCGCAGACCCCCGTAGACGTGGCATTAGCACTATTCCCTATATAGGGAATGTCATACAATTCATTACGTGAGAAAGAAGTACACAAAAAAGAGTGAGAGAATTGGAAACGGGTGTACATATTCTGTGCTACAAAGGGGTGTAAAACTTTTGGATAATGGTTTTGGTCCTACAGGACCAATATGAACAGTTTGGCTAAAATATTACGGTGAAGCTGTATTCTCCACTGTGATGTTATTGTTTTGTAGACATTGACGAATGTCTTCAGAATGGGTTGCTGTGTAAGAACGGCCGCTGTCTTAACACAGACGGCAGTTTTCAGTGCATCTGTAATGCAGGATTCAAGCTCACACCTGATGGCAAAAACTGCATAGGTAAGACATTGTCCAGAAAGTGATCAACCGTTTTCATAGCAGTTACCTGTCATATTTTATTACACACACACACACAAACAATATTTTTTTAATATATTCCAGTAATTTAATTAGGGCCAAATTAACATAATGTAAATAACATCTCAGGGTGGGCAGTTATATAGGATATGATGAGAAGACCTTGAATTAGTTCCTTCAGTGAGAATGTATGCTTCATTCTCATTCAGATCACGACGAATGCGCTACCACAAACATGTGTCTTAACGGCATGTGCATTAATGAAGACGGCAGCTTTAAATGTGTTTGTAAACCCGGATTCACCCTCAACTCCAGCGGACGCTACTGTACAGGTGAACTTTGCTTCTAAAGATGACATCTCTGTAAAAATGACAATTATTGAAACTTATGACGTATGCATCATGCTTGAATATTTGTGATTACAGTCAGGTGTTGTGTTGTGTGTGTTTGTGTGTGTGTGTCTATCTCACACAGATGTGGATGAATGCCAGACCCCAGGTGTGTGTATGAACGGACGGTGTGTGAACACACAGGGCTCTTTCAGGTGTGAGTGTTTCGCAGGTCTTACCGTAGGAATAGATGGGCGCACGTGTGTAGGTAAGAGCACACTTACATGCACAGTAATATATTTGTGCACACAGACCCTGATTTATTAAATTCCCTAATAAAGTGTATTATGTGCTCTTGGCTGGACAATTCACTAATTCACTGGAAATAATCGTGCAACAGCCCCACGGGAATGTTACGTTGAACGTGCCCTGCAGAAGGAGGCTTGTTCGTGTGCTGATTGTAGCAAATGTTACAAAGAAATACTTCTTACCAGATACACAATAATGCCAAGAATAAATGTTATTTTAAATCAAATACAGTTGCAATCAAATACAAGCTTTTTTGAAGACTCAGGACTTTATTAATTCAATTCAATTCAAATTTATTTGTATAGCGCTTTTCACGATACATATCGTTGCAAAGCAGCTTTACACCAAATTGACATTTTTACAATATA
>JAHKKF010516774.1:0-12498 GCA_019740295.1 Labeo calbasu | reverse complement strand
TTTTTTCTACATCAGTTTAAGCAGGTAAAAGGTCTAGAGTTGATTTAAAGTGTGCAATTTTTATATGGAAGCTGTTGCTCTGAACCCACATTATGCGGTCAAAGAAGCTCTGCGTGCATGTAAAACAGACAATTGTTAGGCTTCAAAAACAACAGAAATCCATCATAGAGACAGCAGAAACATTAGGAGTGGCCAAATCAACAGTTTGGTACATTCTGAGAAAAAAAGAACACACTGGTGAGCTCAGCAGCATAAAAAGGTCTGGACGTTCACAGTAGGGGATGATTGGATGATCCTCTCCATGGTAAAGAAAAACTGTTTCACAACATCCAGCCAAGTGAAAAACACTCTCTAGGCGGTAGACATGTCACTGTCAAAGTCTACAATCAAGAGAAGACTTCACGAGAGAAAATCTAGAGGGTTAACCACAAGGTGCAAACAAGGCAAGATTTGACAAAAATATCTAAAAAAAAAAAAATGTCAGGCCACCTCTGGAAAAACATTCTTTGGACAGCTGAAATTAAAGTCAGCCTGTACCAGAAAAAAGTATGGAGAAGGCTCAGAACAGCTCATGATCCAAAGCATACAACATCATCTGTGAAACATGGTGGAGTAGTGTGATGGCATGAACATGCGTAGCTTCCAGTGGCTCTGAGTTACTGGTGTTTATGGATGACGTGACAGAAGAGAGAAGCTGCTCGCTGTGTAGGGATATACTGTCTGCCCAGATTCAGTCAAGTTGAGCAAAGTTGATTGGGTGCCGCTTCGTAGTACAAATGGACGATGACCCAAAACGTACAGCAAAAGCAACCCAAGAGTTTTTAAGGTAAAAAAGTGGATTTTTCTGCAATGACCAAGTCAATCTTCTGATTTCCACTTGATTGAGCATGCATTTCACTTGCTAAAGACAAAACTAAAGGCAGAAAGCCCCACAAACAAACAACAATTAAAGTCAGCTGCAGTAAAGGCCTGGCAAAGCATCACAAAGGAGGAAAGCCATTCTCTGGTGATGTCCCTGAGTTTCAGACTTAAGGCAGTAATTGCCTGCAAAAGTTTCTCAACAAAATATTAAAAATGAACATTTTATTTCTGAATATATTTATTTGTCCAATTAATTTTGAGTGTATAAAAACGATTGTAATTCCTTAGCTTTAAGTCTGCACTTAAATTTTATCTTGATTGTTTTATTTTAAATCTATTCTAGTGCCATGCAGAGCCGAAATTGAGAATTGTATCAGTGTCCAAATATATATGGACCTGACTGTATAATGTTACAAAAGATTTCTATTTCAAATAAATGATGTTCTTCTGAACTTTCTATTTATCAAAGAAACCTGAAAAAATTCTAATTGTTTTTAATAAAAACATTTTAAAATGTGTTTAATAAGCATAAAATCAGAATATTAGAATGATTTCTGAAGAATCGTGTGACTGGAGTAATGATGCTAAAAACAAACAAGTGCTTGAAATCACAGAAAAAATTACGTTAAAATAGAAAACTGTTATTTTAAATAGTAAAAATATTTCAAAATTTGACTGTTTTTACTATACTTTGAATCAAATTAATGCAGGCTCGTTGAGCAGAAGAGACTTTTTGTGTTTAAAAAAAAACATTAAAAATCTTACCGTTCAAAAACTTGTGACTGGTAGTGTACTACATTACTTCAACTAAGTTACTATATTACTTACTCACTTTAGTTCTTAAAAATGAATAATTAATTTAGGTAACCAAGAATTTAAAACATTGATAATTGTCGTTTTTAGCAAATATCAATATTTATTTATTTATTTATTATACTTTATAATGTTGTGGTGCCCAAATTCACTTCTAGCATTCAAAAATAATTTTTTATTTTGAGGTTTTTTTAAGGCAGTATGGTATGAAATTTGAATGTTATTTTGGATGAACTAAGTACAATTAAATTGATGTACAATGACATGCCAATTGCCTGTTTATTGATGTTTTAAACAAGGCTCATTCAATTACATTTTAGCATTTTTAACAATGTGAAATGAAGTTGCATTATGAAATGGAAAAATTTCAAATCTTTAGGATTTAATATTTTATCACTGTTTCTAGCTTTATAATGGCAGTGAATGGCTGTTGAGATTTTGAAGTCAAATAAAGTTCATCCCTTCATCATAAAAAGTGCTCCACACGCCTCCAGGGGTTAATACAGGCCTTCTGAAGCGAAACGATGCGTTTTTGTGAGAAAAATATCCATATTTAAAACTTCATAAACCGTAATCTCTAGCTTCCACTAACTGTCGTATGCGTGTTAACGAGAAAGTTGCTTTCAAGCAGATGGCATAGGACTTTTGGCATAGGGCAGAATTTTAGTATTGATACATCCCTACTTTTCATCACTTTTTTGTTACTGTTTTTCGTTTTACGTGTGCTGTGAATAGGCCTTTTTAACCAAATACTTCAGAAGGTTTTTTTAAAAAATCTCCAAGACCATCAAAGAGCGAGAGCCCGTCTTTCTGCACCTCCTGATTAGTCATCCTGCTTCGTGAGTCTGTGTTGATCAGACGTTTCAGCTCAATCCGTAATCAAGCAGGATTAGTGAAGGTCTCCTGAATCAGAGAAAACGATGGTCAGAGAAATTAAGATTGATTACAGTTTGCTTTTATTCAAACGCAGCCTCCCTCTTTTTCTTTTTTTCTTCCTCTGCTGGAGTGATTCATATTCTAGCTAATTGCTTAAAACTAAAGCGTGTTCCTGTCTTCTGCTGCTAATTACTGGTTTGCAGAGGTGGGCAAATGAATCATTAACAATGAAATGATTTGGCACTGGGAATTGTCAAACTATTTTGCAAAGTGTATTTCATCAAACCGTATTCTTGGCTTTATTCAGCTTTCTTGCTGTCTGTTTTTTCTTTTTCTTTTTTTTTAAGAAGTCGGAAATCTTTTTTTAAAAGGAGGTGGAATCTGTGGTCTACAAAGCTGCTCATGATTGATGTTTATATCTGGGGAGTAAAAGATTATGGTTACGTTTCATGTATAAATAATCCTTTGGAAACACAGTGTTCCTCCAAGGACACCGGTGTATATATATATATATATGTGTGTGTGTGTGTGTGTGTGCTTGCGTTTAGTGAATTTTAAAGCATGGTTTTAAGTTTTTTGGGGTCTGCATCATAATATTGATGATGCTAAAACTTTTGCATACTAAGGGCTGCTGAAATACTTAGAAAATGGATTGCAGTTAATATCTGCTTTATTAACATTTAGATCAGTTTTAGGGTAATGTGGTTTGTATAAACTACCGTTCAAAAGTTTAGGTTTGGTCTCTTGAGCTCACCAAGGCGGCATTTATTTGATCAAAAATGTGGTGGTAATATTGTAAAATAGTATTACAGTTTAAAATAACTGTTTTCTATATTAATATATTTCAAATTTTCAGCAGCAATTACTCCAGTATTCAGTGTCACATGGTCCTTTAGAAATAATACCAATTTGCTGATTTGGTGCTCTAGAAACTTTTTTAAGTATTCTTATGCTGAAAACTGTTGTGCTGCTGAATATTTTTTGGAAAAAAAATTGATGAATGTGAAGTTTAAAAAAAATAGCATTAATTTGAAATAGTTTTTTTTTTATTCTTTCTTAAAAAGTATTTTTTGCACATCAAGGCTGCGTTTATTTGATTAAAAATACAGAAAAACAGTAATACTGTGAAATATCATTGCAATTTAGAATAGTGATTTTTCTTTATATATATATATATATATATATATATATATATATATATATACACACTTTAAGATAGAATTTATTCCTGTGATGCAAAGCTGAATTTTCAGCATCATTACTCCATTCTTCAGTGTCACATGATCCTTCAGAAATCATTCTGATATGCTGATTTATTATTAATGTTAGAAACAGTTGTTCTGCTTAATATTTTTTGGAACCTGCAATATTTTTTCAGGAGTCTTTGATGAATAAAACATGAAAAGAACAGCATTTATTTAAAAATAGAAATCTTTTGTAACATTTAAAGTTTGGGGTCAGTTTTCTTTCTTTCTTTCTTTCTTTCTTTCTTTCTTTCTTTCTTTCTTTCTTTTTTTTCTTTCTTTCTTACTTTGAAAGAAATTAATACTTTTATTCAGCAAGGATGTGTTAAATTCATAAAAAGTGATAATAAAGACTTACGTGGTTAGAAAAGATTTTTATTGTGAATAAATGCTGTTCTTTTAAACTTTTTATTCACCAGAGAGTCCTGAAAAAAATATCACAGGTCCCAAAAAATATTAAGCAACACAACTGTTTCTAACATTGATCATAAATTAGCATATTAGAATGATTTCTGAAGGATCATGTGACACTGAAGACTGGCGTAATGATGCTGAAAATTTAGCTTTGGAATCACAGGAATAAATTACATTTTAAAATATATTAAAATAGGTAACTGTTTTTTTTAAATTGCAATAATATCTCATAATATTACTTTTTTTTCCTGTATTTTTGTTCAAATACATGGAACTTTGATGAGCATAAGAGACTTATTTAAAAACATTCAAGATCTTACTGATCCCAAACTTTTGAATGGCAGTGTAGATTTTTTTTAATCCTTTTTTAATTGAATTCCTTAAAAAAATCTTACTGACCCCAAACTTTTGAATGGTATTGGACTTCTGTATGTGGAATATTTTAAGTGTTAGTATCATAGAAAAGTCACTGACATCTTTGTATGATTATTATAATAGTATTATAATCAGAATGTAATATTTCAGATGATTGAAAGAGAGTAATTCATGTTGAAATTAAAAACAAACCCTCTAAACTTATTATAACCAAAGTACCAGAGGAATGTCAGAGCAATCTTTTGAATTTAACACTACATGAGCATTTTAATGATGCTGTAGCACAAAAAAAAACTGATTACAGCAAGGGCAAAGCAGAAAAATATGTCCCAACTAGCGCTCTGCTAATTAAAGTCTGAAGAAAATAAATCACTTATTGTTTTCTACAACACATTCACTGACTATGATTTGATGCAGTTGTGGGATTCCAGCTGAAGTAAATAATATTATATATTATACAAAAGATGTTAAAACATGAATGTTTTGGAAGCAACACAACAGAAAATTGTCATTCCCAGCGAAGCATCGCTCATGTTATATTGACCTAACCAAAGAGAGAAGGTGAAGTCTAACCTACAACAACAGCACTGAAGGAAACTGCAAAACAGAGATTTTGTTGACATCATGGAGAAGAAGATGCCTCTGAAGAACAGCCTCTGGAGGCCACAGATTATTTAACACCAGACTGACGAAGTGTTCACTGCAGCGGTAGGAATGAAATAAGAGAATGTTGGCGTAAAAATACAAAGTAATTATTAATAGAAACATAATTAGGCGGTGCAGCCTCATGCATGAAAGCATAACACAAACACCTTTAATGGAGGGAGACAGACAAGGCCAGAAGAGAAGGGAGGAGCCCTGGAGCTAGAACATCAGCAGAAGAGCATTAAGATTGCTCAGTGTGAAAATCCCATTCTTCAGTGTACACACACACACACACACAATATTTGCAGCCATAAAGCCACTTAAAAGCCTCAAGACATTGAACTCAAGCTCTGTGTGTGTATGTGTGTGTGTTTGTTTTCAGTGGTGACAAGGACGCGTTGAAAGATTATGCAGACCCCTTGAAGGTGCTGGAAGGAATTGTTGCAGCAGTGCACACTAATGTACAGAGCGGGTAGGTGTATTCTTTGTTGCAGTGTTTCCGTTTACTATTATTGAAACAGTGTTGTCCATTTGACCTTAAAGGGAGCCATAAGTTGATAGTTGAAGTATATAGTACAACCATTGTTCAATAAATAATTACCCTTGTTAATAGTGAGGATTACAGTAAGCAATTAAATGTCAAAATACATGTGAAAATAGTTATTTAGCCTAATATACAAAGAAAATTAAATTGATGTACAATCTCATGTCCATATATCACTTTTTTATTGTTGCTTCAGACAAGACTCGTTCAGTCAGATTTTTGGAGCCAAAAAGATTCATTTGAGATTTAAATTTAAGATTGTATATTATAACACTTATAACAATTTACTCACCCCTTGTCATCCAAGATGTTCATGTCTTTCTGTCTTCAGTCCTGAGAAACGCATTTCAGGATTTTTCTCCATATAATGGACTTCATTGGTGCCCCGATTTTGAACTTCCAAAATGCAGTTTAAATGCAGCTTCACAGGGCTCTAAACGATCCCAGCCAAGGAAGAAGGGTCTTATCTAGCGAAACGATCGGTAATTTTTTTCAGAAAATAAAAAATTGTATACTTTTTAAGCACAAAAGCTTGTGTAGCACTAGCTCTGGGATGCGCGTCCACGACACTATGTACTATTGAATCGCGTCGAAAGGTCACGTGGAATGTAGGCAGAACTACAGACCCAGTGTTTACAAAGCGAACGCTCAAAGACTAAGGAAGCGCAAGTAAGTCAAACGCTGTTTACAAACAAAAAGGTACAACGATGCCGGACAATTCTGAAGTTGTAGGAGAAAACAAGACGGAGTTTTTCGCCATACTCTGTATTTTTGAGCCGGGGTACACAGACGATGAACTTAGACGTGATTCGTAGTGTCGTGGACGTGCATCCCAGAGCCTGTGCTACACGAGCTTTAGTGCTTAAAAAGTATACTCATTTTTTTATTTTTCGAAAACAATAACCCTTCTTCCTCGGCTGGGATCATTGAAGCTGCATTTAAACTACATTTTGGAAGTTCAAAATTGGGGCACCAATGAAGTCCATTATATGAAGAAAAATCCTGAAATGCTTTCCTCAAAAACCATAATTTCTTTACAACTGAAGACAGAAAGACATGAACATTGATCATCTTGGATGACAAGGGGGTGAGTAAATTATTTGCAAATTGTTGTTCTGAAAGTGGACTTTTCCTTTAATGCACAATGGAATTTGAAATTATAACTTTATAGTTATAAAATTTATAACGTTTGATATAATCTATGAAATGTAAAAAATCTTTCTTTACTTTCAATTTAATGTATCCTTGCTGAATAAAAGTAATATTATATATATAGTTTTATTTAGGGAAAAAAGAAAAATTCTTTCCAAAAAATAAAATAAATAACCTTACCCTAGACTTTTGAATTGTATGCATAAGGAAGACAAAATGCATATTTTTCCTGATTTTATGTCATGTTATTATTCGTTTGTTTCAGTGGGACAATGGTAACATCTGAGGACATGTTGGCATGGTTACGGCCTTTTTGTGGGGACGATTCTAAACCCGTGCGACCCCGAATTGAGGTCCTGCAGATCCTTGAACATTCGTTCAGCCTCAGCGATCAAGACATCCACCTACTGGTGTTCTTCAGGAGCCAAGCTGTTCTCAAAGCCTGCTGGCCAAACAGAAAGGTGAAAAATATGCATATACCCACACTGGCACAAAACACGATTTACACTTCACACATAAATATTATTACATTCCCACATCTCTGACTCAGTATTAGCTTATTTCCTCTGTGAGGCACTGTGAATGTAATCTCATTTTACAGCGCAGCCCTTTGCGAGTTAGCATGTGCTTATAGGAATTGCTTGACTATTCTCACACGTTGTTGTGTGTGTGTGCGTGTGAAGGAATGAGTTGGTCCAGGGATTGCCGATCGCCTGCTTAGCCATGCTCTTTGGACTCACCTCACGTTGCTTTGGGGATGTGAGCATGTCATTCTACCATTTTATGTGGTGTTCTCTGTCTGTCTGTATGGTCCAGAGATGGTGATGTAAATTCAAGAGTTGAATATATAGAAGAACTAAGAAACTCTTCGGTCTAAATCTGTCTGTGTTTTTCACAGGAGAATGACCTTCTGATTTTCCTTGCTAAACTTTTGCTTTACTAGTCGAAAAGATCAGATAAATATACTAGCTGAACATAAATTAATTATAATGTTTATTGCCACTCTTATCTGCCGACAGTAGTGGGATTTGGTTTGTACATTATCCAAAGTGAAATGATTAAAACAGTGAAATAATATTTTTTTTCTTAATGGTTAACCAAAGAAATTAATTTAATTAATTAAACTAATCTCAGAAAGAATGGATGGATGGATGATAGAAGAATGATAGGATGGATGGATGAATTGACAAACAGAAGATAGACGGACAGATGGATGGAAAAACATGGATGAGTGGGTGGGTGGATGGATGAACGGATGGATGGACAGTGAATGAACAAATGGATGGACGGATGGATGGATGGACGTACAGGTGGATGGATGGACAAGTGGATGGATGATGGATGGACAAACGGATGGATGGTTGGATGGATGGATGGATGGATGATTGGATGGATAGACAAATGGATGAATGGATGGACAAACAGATGGGTGGACGATGGATGGATGGATGGATGGATAAACATGGATGAGTGGGTGAGCGGGTGGGTGGATGGATGAATAGATGGATGGACAAACAGATGGGTGAATGAATAAATGGATGGATGAAAAGATGGATGGACGAATGGATGGATGGATGAACAGATGGATGGATGATGGACAGACGGACGGACGTCTGGATGGATTAATAGTTGGAGAAACATGGATGGATGGATGGACAAACGGATGGATGGATGGACAAGCAGATGAGTGGATGGATGGATGAGTGGGAGGATGGACAAACGGATGGATTTAATGGATGGACAAGCAGATAAGTGGATAGATGGATGGATGGATGAGTGGGTGGATAGACAAACGGATGGATGGTTGGATGGATGGATGGATGGATGGATAAATGTATGGATGAACAGATAGATGAATGAATGAATGAATGAACAGATGCATAGATGAATAGACAGAATTAATTAATCAAGGACTTTTCTAATTAATATACCTCCATAATAGTTCTTTAGTTAGTGTTCTGGTATGAAGTAAAGAGTCACCTCATCTCACTCAACACACATTACAAAAATACATGCTGTTAATCCATTTCCCGCCGAATCACATAATCCATTCTTTCACTAAATTTTAATCATGCAAATGAATATTTATATAAGCAGACGCTATCAGATGTTTGGTTTCACTTTAAGAGGATTACTCCGCCAATTGTTAAATAGAATAATTAAATGCAACTTTCGATCTTCGGGGGTTTAAAGCAAAAGAGCCCCTCAAGATTGCTGTAAGTAGTTCCAGTTTCCTATAAGTCCTTGATTAGCGCTATTTAATGGTAAACAACAGAATATCAAGCTTATGGTTGGAAAGAGTCATTTTTTGGTATTTCATGGATTTAAAACATGTTAAAACATGAAGAAGTCTAACCTTTAATTCCACAGATTATCACTTCACTTCTTTTAAAAAAAAGTCTCAATTATGGCTTCCTTTTCTATTGTTTGCCATATCCCTACACTGGCTCTCCAGTGTTGGCAATAGCTTTGTTTTTCTCAATGAAATGAATTAATTGTGTCTTTATTGTGATGTGAAAAAGGAAAGGAAATGAGGGGAGTTGTAATGAGAAGTCATGCCCTGAAGGAGGAGGAGTAATTAAAATGAACAGATTGAGGGAAGGGAAAGAGGATTGGCTGTATTTCACTGAGGCATGGAGTCCTCGAACAGAGGCCACGTACTCAGATGCCTCAATCCTGATTGGGAGTGCTGAGCCGGGCCTGTGCGCCCTGAGCGATGGGCATCAGGCCACGGAAAGCTGGCGCCACGTGTGAGTCTGCTGAGAAGCGGACGCTGGTTTACATCACGAGCCACGGAGTCTGGTTATCAACTGGTAGCCCCAGGTGTACGTGTGTCTTCATTTATGTCAATACCTGGGTATTTTTGCTTTTCTCTGTTTTTGTATTGTGCTCGTTCAGGCCCACAGGATTGCGTGTATGCGCCTGTTAATATAACACTTCTACCCCCTGTATCCCAAACTAATCATCTCCTAACTCGCACACCGGCCCATCCTGCCCAGCACCATGGCAACTGCGACTTTACTGCTGCCAAGCAGGAGATGCGTTTCAGGTCTCGGATCTGTTTGTTCTGTTGCGTGTTTTGCTGAGCTGTTGTTGTTTACTTCTGCTGTGTTGTGGTGGTGTTTATCTCCCTGATGTATGAGGTAGCATTGTTGAACTTTATCAAAGCGGAATAGGGGCCATCCTTTCAAATTCACCAAGAGGAAACGTCAAAGCTCATAGAAAGAGAAAGAAGTAGCGCGTGTGAGCAATGAAAAGCGCTAGGATGGTTATTGCTCGGTTGTCTGATTGAGGAAATGACTTTGATCGCAGACAGAATGAGAGTGGTTGGATTTTTTGTCTCTTTCACTAACTGTCAATGGAATGTGATAACTCTCTCAATTACATTCATCAGGTTTAATTGCTGACGGGTTCCCCAATAAAATGACACATACTTACCCTCAGCAGAAATCATTGTAGCTGTAGAGAAATTCTGTAGAGGCGTGTGTTTTTTTTTTTTGCTGCCATGTTGAGGTTGCACTTTTTCCTTCGTTTTCACAAATTGCCTTGACAGTCAACTCAACGGCTTGTTCTCCCTCTATGCTCAAAACAGGTCACTCCTATACATAGGATCCTTGAGTTTATTCAAGTGAACCGCTAGATCAACTCTAAACTCCAGGCTTTCAAATATGCAGGTATAGATTTTCTATATTCAGAAGTTTAAAAAACTTTTTCCCCAAGGATTTTTTTGTAGCTCTAGGCTATGCCTATATATTTGCAAAACATCAAAATAAATGTAAGTAACAAACACAAATGTGAACTTGATGCATTTAAAACTGCCGCTAAATAAAACCATATTGTGTATGGTGAATATTGTACTAATTAGTAATTACAGAATTTAAAATAAATTGTGTTATGGACAGCAGTTTTTTTTAGAGTATTTTTATAACAATATCGTTTTCTACATGTACTAACACATTTTGGCATTTCAAGTTGAAGAAATTAACATTAGTTTATGTGTTTCAAATTAAAATAATACAACAATATTTTATATATATATATAAATTAAAGGGATAGTTTACCCCCAAATTAAATTTTTTCCATGATTTTCTCATCCTCAAGCTATTTTAGGTGTATATGACTTTATTCTTTCAGATGAATACAATCAGACATTTGTAATGGCAGTGAATAGCTGTTGAGATTTTGAAGTCCAATAAAGTGCATCAATCCATCATAAAAAGTACTCCACATGGCTTTAGGCGGTTAATAATTAATGCTTATTGAACTGTTTATTGAACTATTGAACAGTCGTGATGGTGAAAACGTAGTGTGCTGTTGCCTAACTAACTGTATTAATTTTGACCTCAGCATGCTATGTTTCTTTGTGTTGCGCTGTTTGATTTTCTCACCAGGATATTTTTTTAGTATAGATTCGATTGCATTTGTCTGAAAGAGCAAAGTCATATACACCTAGGATGGCTTGAGGGTGAGTAAATCATGGGGTAATTTTCATTTTTGGGTGAAATATCCCTTTAACATTAATGATAAACAATTTTTTTAACATGATTGAACATTGTTAGATTACAATAGCTACAGTAATACATGAACTCACAGAAACATTGTAAAAGTGTTTGTGATATGTGATTGCAAAAAGATTGATTGTTGTATTTGTCTGTTGCTTCTTCTATCATTGATTGTCTTATTATTGATTTCCCACCAAGGAAGTGGCACCCAATCTGCGGTCAGTCAGATATTACAGATGCTGTCAAGCGGTCAAGGCCTGTCATGGCTCAAGTTCTCATTCTGTGGCACTGATAAGCCTGATAGGATGCTATTGAATGTCATGTTTGACAAATCATGAACTACTCTGGAACAACTTACTAATGTTGCAGATTCTCTCGTAAATGTATTTGACCTTACCCAAATGTTTTTCTAAAAGACATTTGCTTGAAATGAACCTGCATTATCTTCATTTCCCTGGCAATTTCTGCCTGCGTTATGCAAACGATCTCTACCCCTTTGGCATTGCAATGACTTGTGTTCAGATCCTCATCCCGATGGCACAAGGCCCTGGATTTTTGTCTCTTAATTTTAGCCATCCGTCTTAGCCTAACGGCAACAAAATGTCACAATCCCTATGAGTGCTTACTGTTCGCTTGGCAAAGGACAGCAGCTTTGTCAGTCGGAATTGAGAATCTTTATTTGGCAGCTATCCGTGTCCCAGACTCCCTTGTTTACTTGTATTCTGAAGTAGTTATTGATGTAATGAGTGCAAATGAATTTGAGGATGTTGGCGTGTATGTATACACATGTGTGTTTGGGATCAGACATGGAATGTTATCGTTGCCATGGTCCCTTGACTTGATAATCTGGACTCATTTGTCATGTTAAGAAGCCGTCGGTGTTTAGGTTAAACGGGGAGGGTGTGTGTGCATGTGTTTGTGTGTGTTTAACCGTAGACAAGCTTAATGACTAGGGTTAATGTGGTCATTAAAACAAGGTCTTTGTTTCCCCCGGAGTGCATGCTTTAATATGCTCGTGTTTAGCACTGCTGTTTTAATGTCTTTATCCAGTTGAGTGTGTGTGTGTGTGTGT
>JAHKKF010516773.1:5309-16784 GCA_019740295.1 Labeo calbasu | reverse complement strand
AGTTTGAACTTCCAAAATGCAGTTTAAATGCAGCTTCAAATGATCCCAAATGCGGTTGTAAACAATCCCAGCTGAGGAAGAAGGGTCTTATCTAGCGAAACGATTGGTTATTTTCATTTAAAAAAAATACAATTTAAATACTTTTTAATCTGAAACACTCATCTTGTCTTTCTTTCCCTGAACTCTGTGTATTCTGGCTCAAGACAGTTAGGGTATGTTGAAATTTTCTCCCTCAACTTCAAAAATCATTTCAAAATCATCCTACATCGCTGCAGAAGTACCGACCCAGTCTATACAAAGTGAACAGGCAAAGATCATCAAACACCCTTAACAAAAAAGGTAGAACAGCGATATAGGATGATTCTGAAGTTGAGGAAGAACATGAGATAGGAGTTTTTCAACATACCCTAACTGTCATGAACCGGGAAAAAAAGCAGAGTTCAGGGAGAGTAAGACAAGACGAGCGTTTGACCTTAAAAAGTATATAAATTGTATTATTTTTTATGAAAATAACCGATCGTTTCACTGGATAAGACCCTTCTTCCTCAGCTGGGATCATTTACAACTGCATTTGGGATTGACTGAAGCCGCATTTAAACTGCATTTTAAAAGTTCAAACTTGGGGCACCATATCAGTCCATTATATGGAGAAAAACGCTGATATGTTTTCCTCAAAAAACATAATTTCTTTACGACTGAAGAAAGAAAGACATGAACATCTTGGATGACAAGGAGGTGAGTACATTATCTGTAAATCTTTATTCTGGAAGTGGACTTCTCCTTTAAATCAAACTATGATATGAATAGTGTCTATAAATATTAAGCCACAAAAATACTATTTAAATACGAATCCTGCATGTTCTGCGTGTCTCTGTGTGAATGAATGGCGCAGACGCGCGGTTTTGTTTACTAAACACATACTGAAGCGCATGTTACGCTCATGGTGTTTTCAGCCTCTGCCGCCTCAATATATGAGTACATGAACACAGGGCCTAAATTTAACATTCACCAAGTGCCAAATGCGAGTGAAAATCGGTGTCAGTGTCAGCGTGTCAGTCCTCAGTTGGTGGGTAAAATGTTTACAAATTATAACAATTATAACAGTTCAAGAAGTGGCTAAAACCCCTCTAAAACCACCCTGCTCTCCAGCTGTTTTTTGTTAGCAGGGAAATTCTGTGATATTCCATGGTACACAGTAAATTCCATATTAATAAATGGACTTCGTCCATGTTTTCCGCATTGCGGAAATCATAGGACCCTATGTGATGTGATTTAAAACTAGTATCTTGCATATTTGCTACACTTTAACCATTGTTTTCTTAGTGTGAAGAGCTTTTCAATACTCTAAAGAACCATTTGCCACTACAAAGAATCTTTTGAATGAAAATGGAAAGGTTCTATGGATGTTAAATGGCTTTAATGGAACCACAGATGCCTATTAAGATCCTTCTTAAGAGTGTAGTTAAAATGGCTATATCTCATAATAACCTTTATGAAAACAATAATTGCATAAACGGAAATATTTACAACCCTCACGAATGCATATTATACTTGAAGACTTGCTTTTACAAATGTGATAAGTACAGAAGAGTATTGAATATATTTACCACTTACGAAAACTTGTGAAAATGCTACCAACGTGATTAGAAAACTGGATCACTTTATAAAGAGCACATTAGCATTTCTATTTAAAGATAGCTTGTGGTAAACAATTCTAGCTGGAGAAGCCTGTCCATCTTCAGTGTACTGTCAGCACCTCCTGACGGGGAGACGGAGGAACACCCTGCACCCTGTCATCCAGTTAAAGGTAAACCTTTTGCCGCCACGTCTCCACGGCAACAGGTTTGTGAGGTCAAAGTTGCGAGCGCATTTTTTCTTTTAGTAGAGGTTTGTAACCATAGTAGCGGCAAACTCAATGCACAAGGATGATTTCCACGGTAACGCTACAGCATTTATCGATCTCTCTTTCTCTCTTCCCCCGACAGCCTGTTAAACTGAGGCAATTGAGTGAGCTTGAGGTAATAAACTTTTAAAAAACAGGCTCGCTTTCCATCCTCTTCCTTCCTCCCTCACTCGAGGAAGGCATTTACTGTAGCTGCTCATCTGAAGCAGCACTTCACTCCTAAAGTGATTTTTTTTAATCTGCGTTGCAATTATTGATCACCAGCCTTCTAGACACTGATGTCGGCCATGATGTTGCCTACATATTTGATACGAGGAGCTATTTCTGAGTCCTGCAAGTGCATCAAAAATTTAAAAGGACCTACGGAGGGAAAATTGGTACATGTATATGCTTTTCTGAATATAAAGCTCTCTATGTGTCCATTTAGTTCCCTGTGTGTGTGTGTGTGTTTACCCGTTTGGTGAGCTGTGTGTCCATCATGAAGTTGTGCACATGCTTCTCCGCCTTTGTCAATTCAAGCTTTCTGGCTACCACGGCAACAACCAATGCAGTGCATCCTGCTCCCTGCGAGAGACAAGAGACGAGGTCAAGGTGAGAGAACACACGTGAATCAAAACATTACATGCTTGTATCATTAGCAGAGGTCACATGGAACAACATGGCTGATATAAATAAGTAAGGTCGCATGGATGGGCTCTGGAAACATTACCTCCAGTTCATTCCAGATGACAGAGCATTATATATGAGACAAAACAAAGTGTTTGTAAGATGGTTTAAGTAAAAAGAAAAAAAATTACAAATGTATCATGCAAAAAAATGTAATAATAAAAAATTATATTTTGCTTCAAGAAAATGAAGACAATTTTAGGGCTATTAGGATTTTTTGCAGTGTTACATTCTGTGGCATCATGCACCTGTTTCTATTAAAACAGTGGTAGTTCTGTATACGTAATGCCCTAAGGGAGACAAGGCATGACCAAAGAGGGAAAACTTTTTTTGAAGAATGAATGTAGTGGTACAGGTTTTTGTTTAGTGTGAAAGTGGACCAGTTTCAAATCTAGACCTAACATATAGCAGCTTTGATATTTAAATAACATCTGCTTTTAAGATACTGTTAAAATGTTTTGCGTCTTTTGCGTATGCTCACCTGTTCACTTATTGTCACTTGTCATTACAGTATATAAGTAATGTGAATTTAAAGGGACAGTTCACCCAAAATTTTAAATTCTGTCGTTAATTACTTACCCTCATGTCGTTCCAAACCCGTAAGACTTTTGTTCATTTTCAGTACACAAATTATGATATTTAGGGGTTCAAGCTCATAGCGCTGAAACCCTATTGTAATTGTTAAAATGGTCATGGATCAACGATCTCAACGTAAAACTGTGACCAAGGCCCATCCCAATCGCCCTGACGGGGGCGCTACAGTGATCAAAAGTACGAAATCGCTCATAACTCTTAAACTGCCAGTCGCAGCAACTCAACAAAAGTGTTTTATGTCATGCATCGTGCAATTTTGTATTTTTTAAAAAACCTACTTTTGCGAACTAGTCCTAGGTTTTTCACTGATCAGAACCAATCCAGTGCAGAAAGATTCTCTAGAGAGTGAATATCAATAATTATCAAACAAAAGTTTAACTTTCGACTTACAGTCGCAAAGGGGTGCCAAAACGTTTGAAAGGGCACTTTTAGTAAAATGCCTTTAACTCCTGAACGGAATGAGATCTCTTCACCGAACTCAGAACACTTACGTAAGAGCTCAATCTGAGGTCACGGGAAAAAATTCACAGAGCTTGGCCAGTTGGTGGTGCTACAAGAGGGGAAAAAACATGAAAATGGCTATAACTGCACAACCATCAGTGTGCACGGTCTTGGTCCGAAGTGCCACAAGTGTCTATAACAACATCTGCGTATCTCAAAAGACATGGCCATTGGCCGATGAAGTTTGAGTTTGAAGTTTGAGTTTGAAGTTAGACAAGGTTAACAGAGGTCGATCAGAACACAAATCTGTGGGCCTGTTTGACTCACGGACCCGAAGATCTGCAAGAAATTGGCCACTGTGGGGCAATATCGAATTTTTCAGGGCCAACTTTGCCTACAGAACCACTGCTGTGAATCAAATTGTTTGTTAAATGACTGAGAGAACCTAGTTTTGTGAACTAGTCCTAGGTTTTCGTTCAGTCTTCAAAAAAAAAAAAAACTGCGGTACAATTCTCTGGACTCTCTAGGCCAATAATTATTTTAAAAAATGTTGAAATTTACCCTTTGGGAAGCTATGACGGGGTCATTTAGAAAAGGGGCCTGTCCAAATTTACCCCAAATCCTATAAAGTCTAAGGAAAACTTCACGAAACCTGGTGAGGACATGCGACAGTTCATTCTAAACAAACATGCACAGATATAAGCAGATCGAACCGTAGTTGGCGCTATAACAGTCATAAACATTAAAAATCATATTTCTATGGTAAATTACCTGGATTTGCCAGAAATGCCTTGTTAAATATAAAATGTCTTTTTCCTTATATGTTTAAATGTCTTAAGCACTCGAACCCCGGTAATTGGGGACATCAGTGGTTCAACCGTAATTTTATGAAGCTACGAGAATAATTTTTGTGCACAAAGAAAACAAAAATAACGACTTTATTCAACAATTACTTCTCTTCCAGGTCAGACTTTGACACGTATTAATGCACTGTGGTACTCTCAAGAACGTGCGTCAAAGACTAACATGGAAGGGAAGAAACGGTTGAATAAAGTCATTATTTTTGTTTTCTCTGCACACAAGCTTCATAAAATTAAGGTTGAACCACTGACTTTTCTTTTTAAGCAGAGTAATTAAAAATATATTATAAAATATACTTTAATGTAATTTAAACAAAATGTATTTATTTATTTTTTTTTTGTCCTGGGATGAAATGTGACAGTGATATGAGATTCTTAATATTTTCTGATTTAGACTGGGAACAGTACAGATATCACTGTAGAGACCAAGGTGATACAAAAGAAAAAAAATACGCACACAGAGAGATGGGTTTATCCCCATTTACACATCACAAAGGTGTAAACTGAAGATATCACCAACGACTACACCAAAGTGGTAGAGGCGCACAAACGAAAAGAGACTGAGGCAGGTTGCGGGAAAATGAGGAAATAAACCCATTCTGAGGTGAAGAGTCGGAGTAAATAAAATTTCAGTTCAATAAGAGAGAAACAACAGTTTAGCACAGAAAGTGAAGAGGTCTGGGGGAAAAAAGATGGAGTGTAAAGTGAGGAGAAGAGGAGGGGAGGTGTTAATGAGGTCGCAGAACTACTAATAAGAAATGAATTTGAATTAAAAAGTGACTAATGAAAGTGTGTGTGCTTCCTATGACTGCGTATGTGGCGTATGTACAGTGTGTGTGTAAAACGTTAATGGAATGTTTTTAAACCCATTCGTAAGACGTACAGAACGTAAAACCAAAAATACTCTAGACCCATTTTACAACACATAAATATAAAACAAAAAAGCCCATTTTCAAAAAGCACTTTTGTTGCCCATATACAGCACTTAATAAAACATGACGGCCATCCATGGAAAACCCCTCTAAGACATTGACAAAATGTGTATGTGTGCTTCCATATGTCAACTTGTATAAAACTATTCCCAGACAAAACACAAAACATTAATCTCTTAAAGTGACAAAAGAGTGCCAGAAACATCCATTTATCTGCAGACGTCTTCTTTCCAGATCCAAAGGTTATTAACATCATGAGAAAAGAAGAAAAACCACCTGCCCTCAGACCAAAACACATTGTGTTACAGCTGACAATGCTGAATCCTCAACTGTTATGATGCTATAGAAAGACTAATACTCATAGCTAGTGTTTGAATGAGGATGTGAGTTATTAAAGATGCTATGATGATATATAATGTCCTACATTCCACAGGATAGACAGGTGCTCCTTGCATCCCTAAATCCTCGAGCAGCACCAAGAGACTGGAAAACTAAAACCCTGCCCAAACACTCCCGTTCCCGCAGGGCAGTGGTACATTCTAACAGAGTTAGCCTTCGATGTTGTCATAGCAACAAGTCCCATAATTCTGCCTATAGAAAGTCATTACAATCACTCTGAACAGTAAAAGAAATCACATCCAACACTCTTTCTCTCTCTCCTTCGCTAATACCTGTTCTGTAGTGTTTCATCTCTTTAGCAGCTCACATTTAAAGATGGAAAGAACACAAGTGGTATGAAACATTAGCTGCCCTTTCAAACAATTAAGACTGTGAGAATATGTCAGTGTTATCTGGGTCAATGACACATCGCTATTTTTTTGGCCTAATTTATTCAAAATAAATAAACAGACGTCATACATACAATGACTCGAATACATCTGCTCTATTATAAACAAATTTTAATTAAAATTAGTTTTGGGGAGCATAAAGCCAAAAATGTCAAGATGATACAACTGTCCTGATATCATAATGAACAAAAAATGCCTCATTAAAATAATGAAAATCATTAAAAGAAATCTTTATAACACAGCTCGGCCTAATCTATTGTTATTATTATTAATTCTTTTTATTTTTATATATATTAGAGGTCGCGTTAACCGAAAATTGTCCGTCATTGACGAAATGTTATTATGAGTGACGGAAAAATCTGAATGGTGTCCGTCACTTGACGGATTACACTGAGGGTGATCCATTTAAAATTGTAGCTGTAATTCCCATCCCGTCCAGTTGGTGGTGAACGCGCTCCAGTGTGGCAGCAAAACAGGGGATCCAGAACAAAAACGAAACTGTCACGAATGTTTTCCTATGCGTTTGATTACGCACAGGCCGGTACACAGAAGCTACAACAATCTATCACGGAACATTAAAGAACGCCAAAACAGTATTTATTGCTTGAATTTCCTAATGAAACGGACAGAATTTAAAAATCTGAAACTTTGTTTCGTATCAAAAGTAACACAAAGCCTAGCCTATTGCTATTTATTGGAAGGAAGGCGCATTTTGTACTGTTAATTCATCAGCTGAAAACAGCATAGACCAAAAGATCGATTGGGATTTAAAAATCGATATTGGTTCATAAAAATGAGAATCTATTAAAATCAAGAAATAGTTTTTTTTTTTTTGTTTACCCAGCCCTAGTATATTTTGTTGTTTTTAAACACTGCGCTGTCGTCCTGTAGATTCATGATAAAAAATGAAAATGTGAACAAAAATAAAAGCAATAAATGTGTTATTATAGTTACAATATGAAAATTAAAATGTGGGTAATAGTAGATTATGACGGAATTTTTACGACTTTTTTAGAATTTTTAGACTTTACAATGTTAAAGTCTAACGCGATCTCTGATATACAATTTTTAGACTTTACAATGTTAAAGTCTAACGCAATCTCTGATATACACACACATATATATATATATATATATATATATATATAGTTTTTTATTTGATTTTTTGCCATGTATTATGTGTGTGTGTGTGTGTGTATGTATATGTATATATATATATACATATATATACTTTTTTTTCCCCCTTTTCCTGTGTGTCTGAAAAATATCAGATCATATAATTATTCTTAAAAATGTTTAAAATGTTTTTCCAAAACCATATAAAACCAACAGAAATACAGAGAGTACATATCTAATAACTTGTCACATGTTTCACAAATGGTGAGACACAAAATGTAAAAAAAGTGCTGCTAGTGCTGCTTCTTAAGAAAGTGTATCATTCTTACATGTTTTAAAGGGGACATATTATAAAAATCTTACTTTTTCTGTGTTTAAGTGCTATAATTGGGTCCGCAGTGTATCTACCAACCCAGAAAATGTGAAAAAGAACAACCCAGTAAATTTTTTTTGGTGAGCCTTTCTCTGCAAGCATGTAAAAAAACGCGCCACTCAGATTTCGCTCCCCCATGACAGGGCATCTTATTATAATATTACCGCCCCTTAATCTGCACGTTTTCACCCACAGCAGCGCCATTCTGTTTTCGCATGAAAGAGAACTTAGTTTAGTACTCACATGCCATGTGACAGCCGCTTTCTGTGTGAGTGCTTCAGATGTGTGCGCTCAGACAAACCCTTAATCAGAAGTTTAAACTAATATGGTTTAAAACTCATGATTTCAGCTCAATAGACATGATAATCGAAACCAAACAGTTGTGTTTTAGCAAAGTATCCGAGGTATGAGCTCTAAAGGCACAGCTGTGCCCTAGAAAGGGGGGCGGGGAGCAGCAGCTCATTTGCATTTAAAGAGACATGCATGAAAACAGTGTGTTTCTGCTTATAGGCATTTTTAAAATTATATAATAAATGATCTGTTAGACATTTTGAGCTGAAAGCTCACAGACACATTCTGTGGATGCCTGGGACTTATATTACATCTTGTAAAAATGGGCATAATAGGTCTCCTTTAAGTCCTGTCAGTTTAAACATTAAAGTGTTTTAAGCCATTTAAGTGCAAGACAAGCAAAAGAGATTCCAATGCAGTACACGAGTACCAAATTGATCAATTCTCTTTTTTGTCTTCTTGACCAAATCCACACAAAATTACACCAGAATGGCTGTTTTGACAAGTAAACATGCGCAGTGTTTATCGGTCCCCTCACGTATCAGCTCAAATACATAAGTAATTGCACTTATTACAGGCTCAACAGTCCTTTCAAGTTCGTCTTTCTCCATTTCAACACAAGTGTGTTTTCAAAAAGTAAAGAAATGCTTATATTATTTCACTGCAAACCAACCCTGTGATGTCACACGCTGTGTATTGCAAGATGTTGGTGTCCTTACTCCAAAAGCTATAACAAAACATCCCCTTTTTTTTTAAATGGTTACAAAATGGTGTCTGTTTTACGTGTTTTTTTAGTTTTTAAAGGAGAAGCCCACTTCCAGAACAAAGATTTACAGATAATGCACTCACCCCCTTGTCATCCAAGATGTAGAAGGGTCTTATCTAGAAAAACGATTGGTTATTTTCATAAAACTAATACAATTTATATACTTCTTAATGTCAAATGCTCGTTTTGTCTAACTGTGCCTGAACAGTTAGGGTATGTCGAAAAAAATTCTATATCGCTGTTTTACYATTTTTGTTGAGGRTGTTTGATCTTTTTTGCATGTTTACTTTGCAAAGACTGGGTCGGTACTTCTGCAGTGATGTAGGATGATTTTGAAATGATTTTTGAAGTTGAGGGAGAAAATACGATTGGACTTTTTCAACATACCCTAACTGTCTTGAGTCAGAATACACAGTGTTTAGGCAGAGCAACACAAGATGAGCGTTTGAGATTATAAAGTATTAAAACTGTATTTTTTTATGAAAATAACCGATTGTTTCGCTAGATAAGACCCTTATTCCTCGGCTGGGATCGTTTACAACTGCATTTGGGATCGTTTGAACCCGCTTTTAAACCGCATTTTGGAAGATCAAACTCGGGGCACCATAGCAGTCCATTATATGGAGTAAAATCCTGAAATGTTTTCCTCAAAAAACTATTTCTTTACGACTGAAGAAAGAAAGACATGAACATCTTGGATGACAAGGGTGGTGAGTACATTATCTGTAAATTTCCGTTCTGGAAGTGGACTTCTCCTTTAAGTGGAAATCAGTTTACTAATGACTGATTCACTTCCACTTTAAACCAGAGTTTTAAAGGACGTTTCTTTTCTTTTTTGTGTGCATGTGTGTGTGTAATCGAGAGGGAAAGATAAAGATCTCCCAAAAAAACCTCCCAAAACGAAAATAAACAGAAAAAGATCCGTCACGTCACGTTAACCATGTTTTCCCTCTGTAGTGTTTCTCTGAGGATATTTAGAGACACTGAAACTGACAGTATGTGAACAGGAAGAACAAATACTCCAAACACAACAACAGAGAGAGGAGAGAAAGTGACCTCTACTAACAGATATTTACCATCTGCAAACTCATCATCAAAATAAACACATCTAAACCGTTGCTATACAGAACCTGTCAAGCTTTCCTCAAGCACAGAGACATACAGTAAAGGCTCTGAGAGAGAGATTATGGCAAGAAATACCTGGGGTTTACATTAAGCTAATGCCATTGTAGTGTGAGCTAATCAGGCAGAACAATGGCAGCCTGCAACAGCCTCAAAGCTGAACAAATGTGCCAGCCCAGAATACACAAAAGGATTCATCCTAAAAACACTCGATGTTTGCGAGCTGGTGTGTCCTGGTGTTCGCCAGCGGACATGGCTGGTGAGATTGTGGTTGGTGTGCAGGTTTGGGTTACTAGAAGTAAGATAACGAGTGGGAAAACATATCTTTAGACTGCCCCTTGCTGCTATGGGTGTGAAAGCGCTGTGCTGTGTGTGTGTTTATACCATAATTCCTGTGAGCAGACACACTCCCTTGCCACAGTAGGTGTGAGGCACCATGTCTCCGTATCCAATGGAGAGGAAGGTGATGGAGATGAGCCACATTGCACCCAAAAAATTACTGGTCACATCCTGAGCATCGTGGTACCTGAGAGAGAGAGAGAGAGAGAGAGAAAAAGAAGCTGAGGTTCAGTTGGGAAAGATTTGATTATTGGAGGAAACTTTGAACAGGTTCTGCCTGTGGAAGGTATGGAGAAGCAATAACTGGATGTGAAATAGGCACAAATATCACATCAAAGTTTTCGCATCAAATATTTCATACATTTCCATTCCTTAATCTGATCTGCAAAGCACTTTGAAGGAAAGTCTAAATGTTTGCCTACAGGCTCTTTCAAGAAACTTCTTAAATGTTTTGTTATACCTTTGATTCAGCATAAAACACAAAAAGTAAAATAATAAAATTAAATAAAAAAATTAAATGAAATGAAATTAATAATAAATTCTAAAATAAATAAGAAATTATATAAAATAAATTAAATACATTTTCGAGAAAACTTCTTAAATGTTTGATATACCTTTGATTCAGCATAAAACACAAAAATAAAATAAAATATTAAATATAAAATATTATTTTACTTTTTTGTATTTTATGCTGAATCATACGTATAACAATAAATTATAAAATAAAATAAAATAAAATAAATATAATTTGAACTTTAAGGATTCTATTTGTTTGCCCACAGGTTTTTTTGAGAATCTTCTTAAATGTTTGTTATACCTTTGATTCAGCATAAAACACAAAAATAAAATATAAAATAATATTTTATTTAATTAAAGATTAAATAAAACAAATTAATTAATTAAATTCTAAAATAAAATGAATAAATTATAAAAATAAATAAAATAAAATAAATATAAAATAGAATAAAATTCTAAAATAAAATAAAATAAATAAGTTATAAAATGATAAAATAAGTTATAAATTATATAAAATAAATACATTTTTGGAAAACTTCTTAAAACATTATAATAATAATAAAATAAAAAAAAAATACAGTTATAAAATTAATAAATAAAATAAAATAAAATAAATTTAGAGTTTCTAACCGTTTTTCGAAAAACTTCTTAAATGCTTGTTATACCTTTGATTCAGCATAAAACACAAAAATAAAATAAAATAAAATAAAATAAAATAATAAAATAAAATAAAATAAAATAAAATAAAATAAAATGTTAGTTATTCCT
>JAHKKF010516771.1:0-19436 GCA_019740295.1 Labeo calbasu | reverse complement strand
GGAAATCTTTCCACGGAAAATCCAACAGCAGGGATATTGTCCACTATACTAAGCAGGGTTGTGTGCCTTACAAAATTAAATTGAGGGTATGTTTACATGAAAACCTACTAAAAACGGAAATGTTTTTACTTTGTGTTTTGAAAAGTTTCAGGTACAGACGACAACAGTGTCAAAATGATCCCTGTTCACACTGATCCACGAAAATGACTAAAAGCGCTGCATGCATGCCAGACCAGTAGTTGGCGATATCACCTTGTAAAGAAATACTATACACATAATACACACAAATTTCACAAATTTTGCGTTTTTAGTTAACATGGAGACAATAATGATATCGTATTTCAAAGTTTGTGTTTTCAGGCCCAAAAAATGCCGTTGTTGTTAAAATGAATGGCCAAAACGCTTAAAAAGTTTTCAGTTTTTTAACTGAAAACAGTGTTGTGTAAACGCCCCCCCTCAGAATGCTTTTTAAATTCCTGAATTTGATTTAATATAAAATTTATTTCACCTGTTAAATTATAATTTACAAAAATAAGTAGTTTTAGACTATTTACAACTTTGCAGTTAAGTTTTTAAGGTCATAGATACAATTATAAATATAAATTAACTATAAATTTCATTTAAATTAATATAGAAATTATTTATTTAGTGTACCAGGGTAAAATCACACTTTACTTCCAAAAAGGCTTCACCTGTTAAATTATAATTTGCAAAGAGAAGTAGTTTTAGACCATTTACAACTTTACAGTTGAGTTTTGAAAGTCACAGATAAAAGTATAAATATAAATTAACTGTAAATTAAATTTATATAAATGAATTTATTTTGTGCACCAGGGTCAAAAAACACTTTTATAATTTCCAAGAATGCATCACCTATTAAATTATAATTTAATTGAATTTATAATTTATAAAAAGTAGATTTAGAAAATTCACAACTTTACAGATTAAATTCTAAACAGTTTTACTGAATAATGCCAGTGCTTTAACAAAAATATGTTAATATTTCATAATAATAAAAATAATAATATTTAAAAATGTATATTCATATTTAAAAATATATTTAAAAATCTATTATAATTTACATTTATATAAAAATGTATTTTTAAAAAAATACATGTTTTATAAAATGTTTAAATAATATTAATAGATATAGAATAGATTTAAAATCTATTCTTTTTTTTTCTTTTTTGCTGGCCTAGTTTACTTCCCATAAAAGTGAGTTCTTGAAACCATTTTACATTTATGCATTTAGCAGAAGCTTTTTATCCAAAGCAACATACAAAAGATAAACAAAAGCAAACCATTTTCTGAGACAGTCAACATTATGCCACAGAGCTTGTACTGAACCCCGGGCACTCTTTAAGACACAAAAGTGTGAATTCAAAGCAGAACATTTTCTTTTTTCAGAAAAACAGGATGGCCAAATCAATAGGTAACAACAGTGCCCATATGCCATTACTACAAAAATTGTGGTATTATACCCATGTAAACACAAGGCCTCACACGAAAGACTCCCTGAATACACAACACCTCGCTTTGTTCTTTCAAGTCCTTTGCTGGCGATATTGAAACTGTGTCAGTTACGTGAATGACTGCGTGTGTGTCAGTGGTTATGAGAACACAGACTGCTTTGAGACCAACTCAATTAGCCCAGACTAACACACACACATGCAGAGATGCTATTTGTGCTTGTTGTAGTATAAGGATGAGGAGAAGCCTCTGTGTGTGTGTGTGTGTGTGTGTGTGTAAGTTCACATGGTATGATCCAGGGTTGGGGGAAGGTGAAGGGTGGTACAGTCTGGATCAAGACAGAGAGCAGGGAGAGCTGAGGGGAACATCTGCCTACCCATCTGCTCAGCCTGGCTACACACACACACTCCTGCCTAAAGCCACCATTCCATTACATAATCATAATCTCTCTTTCTCTCTCTCTCTCTTTTTCTCAGTACGCCGTATTGTTTGACTTATATCATATCAAAAGATGCCGGTACACTGGTCTTTTATAATTTCATCTTGTCCATCAGCTTGCAAAAACACTTTTACTGTACATTAACATGCTTACAATCAAAGCGGAGAGTTTAAAAGCAGAAATGTGAAGCTTGAGTTTTTTGTTAAAGCACTTACATGAATTATTCAGTAAGAATGTTTGTTATTCGAGCTGTTCAGCAGTCTAAATCATCCTTTTGAGGTGGGACTATATTTCTAGGTGGATAAATTACAATAGTATAAGGAACTTTTTCTGTCACGGCCGTCACACAAACACACCGACACAATACTGTCAGGCATATTATTTTGAGGCCAATGTAATGCAGTTATTTTGAATATAGGTCATACATACATAAGCTGTGGGATTATTAAAGAAATATTGCATTCGAGATAAAGAGCATCATGTTAGTATAATACTACCACCACAGCAACGCAAATCACTTGTCGCTGATGTTATGTAAAAACAATAACTGGTATTGTAAGAATGTAGGTCAAAACGATTCTGTATATGCTAAAAATATTAACTGAGATGTTTAATAAGCAGCAAATCAGCATATTAGAATGATTTCTGAGGGATCATGTGACTCTGAACTAGACTGGAGTAATGATGCTAAAAATTCAGCTTTGCATCACAAAAATAAATTACATTATAAAATATATTAAAATATAGTTACTTTAAATTGTAATAATATTTCACAATATTACTGTTTTTACTGCAAAATAAAAGCATGAAAAACGAGAACGTATATGTGAGTTTAAATCATTTGGATAATAATTTGGCTTGAATAATTTAGAGCAACTAGATCCTTTAATCTAGTCATTGCAATAAAGGTTTGTAAAGACAGAGGGAAAGAGGCCAGGGGAAGAGATGCGAATGTTGGACGGAGTGATTTAGGATGAGTAAAGGGAGTCTGGCAGGCGGACAGTGAGGTGAGGGAGAAGAATCTGACAGCCTAATTATCTCAGCACTGCTGCTGGCACTGCAAAAATCATTTTCTTAATCAGTATTAGTGTCGTCTTCCAGTAAACATATTTAAACATCCTTAAAACAAGACGCATTTATACTTACGAAGCAAAATTGCATTAAAAATTAAGACTTGTTTTCAGATAATCTATTTTGAATTGTGTTTTTCTTACCCCATTGGCAAAAAAGTTTTTTCTTGATTTAAGCATAAACCTCACTAAATAATATTAGATTTATGCTTAGAAGAAAAAGAAAAATACACTCTCTTAGTATCTCATGCAAATTAAATGCATCATGTTTTGAGGATGTTTATATATTTTTTACCGGAAAACAAGACCAAAAAACACACAAACAAACGATAAATGTGTTTAATAAGTGTGTTTTTATAACTCACCTGTATGTGATATGTTTATGTTGCCATTTCTGCCCTGTGAGGGCGTAACGTCTTTTTCGGACGCTAAATTTCGAGGCGCCGCCGAACTGGTCTGGCACCCCACATCGTGGCTTCTTCATCCAGCTGAGAGAGAAAAACAAGTAGATTCATTAATATTTCATTGCTTCACACTCATGACATTCAGCCCAGCCTGTCTGAGCTTCTACACAACACTAAAATGTTCATAGATTAATTGGCATTCCTCTCAAAATACATGAGGTTTTCAAAACATAAAGTGTATTTACATCATATCAACCTCATGTATTTATTAACTTGTGTTTTTAATAGTATTAGGTCCACCATGTTATCTAGAGAGGCCAAATATCAGCCACTTAATCAACTAATATGACACTGTATGGTTACTGTATTCATAAAACTTCGTAATCCCTCTCAGTCCCCTTCAACTAGATTTCACACAGAGAAAGAGAAGCAGAGGCAAGTTTGGTTTTGAAAGCAAGAAACAAATCACAAGAGAAAAATCAGCCTCACCTTATGGTGATATCACTATGCCGAAGCAAAAAGGAAACAAAAAGATCACATGAGAGTTATGACATTACTATGATCCTAGCGGCCAGAGGTTGTACATCAGTGTTTCCCAACCAGTTTTGTTGCAGCCTTTATCAGACAGGCTTGAGTACCTTTCAATAACACCAAACTAGAAAAAAGTCTTATATAAAGGTTCCAAGAGGCTGTTTTTGCCATAGAAGAAGCATTTTTGGTTCCCCAAAGAACCATTGAGTGAATAGTTCTTTAAAAAAAAACATTTTTTTTTAGTTAAGAACATTTAAAAATATCTAAAGAACCTTTTCTGGAATGGAAAGGTTCCATGGATGTTTGAAGTTCTTCATGGAACCATAGATGCCAGGGTGTTGTTGGGAATCACTGCCGTACATCATATTTAGTATGCATAGACATACATTTATCATATTGTCTTTTAGATTATGAACAGCTTGTAA
This sequence comes from Labeo calbasu, assembly GCA_019740295.1. Lineage (NCBI taxonomy): Eukaryota > Metazoa > Chordata > Actinopteri > Cypriniformes > Cyprinidae > Labeo > Labeo calbasu. The sequence continues at coordinate 15,097 of JAHKKF010516771.1, read as the reverse complement.
ACGCATTTAAAATCAGGTAATTCTCTATCCATTACCCTTGTGAAATCAGTTTTCAAGCTGGTCCAGACTGGTTTATGCTGATCAAGCTGGTGGTTTAGCAATTTACATTTGTACAATTTCTTTCTTCTTTTTTTTTATTTTTATTTATTTATTTTTTTTATACCATTTACATTTTTCTGGATTCTGTTTTTTTCCAGTTTCAATTTTTCTAGACTCTGTTTTAATGGTTAAATTAAATTGTATTAATCAAAAAGCATGAAACTTGCAATATTAAGCAGCAATTTATTAAAGATTTAACAAAAATTACATTTTTACGGTCCTATGAAATGTTTTATGTTTTATTTTTACCAAATTTCATTAATTTTCTGGATTCCATTTTAATGGTTTCATTAAATATTAATAATCAACAGCATCTCTAATTGATTGATTTTATTTATTAATTTCTTTCAAATATTTTCTTTATTTGTTTTTATTTGTTTTTGTTATTTTTCTGCTACATAAATACTTTTTGGTAAATATTTATAAAAAAAAAATTTATAATAATTTTATTTTATTAGTCCTAGTACTATTATTACATTAAATTTTTGTCACCGTTTCTTCAAGTTAAACCGAACGTTTATTTTGACAGGTTGCTGTGAAGATCTTTCTTCAGACCCTAGTTTTTCTCAAACGAAATGGTAAAATGCTCATGAAGTGACTTTCAGAGCAGTTCTAGAGATTATGTTTATGTGTTCATGTACTATTGAGGCGGCAGAGGCTGAAAACACCACGAGCGTCACGCTCACTTCAGTATGCGCGTACTAAACGAAACCCCATGTCTGCGCCATTCATTCACACAGAGACACGCAGAACATGCCAATTGAAAATTTTTGTGGCTTAATATTCACAGACACTAGTCCATATTGTGTTTTGAATTAAGTGTACTGACCAACTTTTGATTTATTCATCCGAATTTTGGCAAATTCCATGACATTCCACGTTATATATTAAATTCCGTTTTCATAACTGGATTCTGTCTGCGTTTTTCACATCCAGAAATCATAGGGCCCTACATATTGAATTTAATGTGGATGAAAACAAGACTGCAAGGGATAGATTTTACAATGGCACAAACTGTATAGCAGTCCTAGATCACTTAATTTTCACAACTTTTATGGGGTTTTTCACTACTGAAAGTTTTTTTGTCCACTGAACCACAGTAACCACACTGTACTTCTATCCCTCACAGTCTCATTTTCATTCCTGTCAAAAATTAATTATGACACTAGTACCCTGACTAAAGTTTATTAAGTCTATATTCCCTGGGAATTGAACTCATGACCTTGGCTAGTCCCAGTGCCAGTAAAGAGATCCGATTAACAAGAACTAAACATGCTGGCAACCCCCTTTTTTGGTCTTTGCAACAGGGTAAATGACCAGAAGGCCACTTATTTGTATTTTGTTGTTTACAGTCAGTGATGTTAAAGAGTCTCTGAGATAAACAACATTATGTTAAACTTCTGACCCAGAATCAGTCGATATGGGAGCAAGTGACCGTGTGAGAGTGTAACTGCTACTCACTCAATGGTGTTCTTATCCAGTTCACCGGTGACGTTAAGGCCGTAGAGACGCTGCATGGCAGCGATAGCAGACTGCATGGTCTGTTCTGACCGCAGGACGGACATTCTGGGGTCTGTGGGAGGGAGGTAGCCATACCTCTGCAGCCAAGCCTGAGAGAGAAAGAGAGAGGCTTTTGTTTAATCATTACATGTTACATCTGTGGAAACATGCGTGCTTTTAATATCTTTAAGCATTCAAGCATAAGTAGATGCATTAATATCTTTTTATTCTTTGCATGCTAAGTGTAAAATATAATCGTAGCTTTACATGCAAGGCTGAACTACCTCCTATGTTTCTAATTAATGTATAATGATTACAATATACATCTCAGATTTGTATATATATATTTAAATAATGTATGGGTAATATATATATATATATATCTGTAAAAATAATTATAATTATTTTTAAATATAAATATAATTATGTAATTAAAAATTAATAAATAAATAAAACCCAAAAAATTGAAATAATAATTTATATAAATATAAATAATTAGTAAAATTTAATATATAAAATAATTTAGATTTTATTTTGTCTGTTTTATTGATTTTATATATATATATATATATATATGCAACTTATGATTAGTAAAAAAAGACTGCCAATTAAAATTATGTATTCCAATAAGCCTTGCGATAACAATTTTTATTTTCATTTGTACACCACTAAACTGAAATCACTTGGAATTTTGTTAATATAATATAAATGTTTACATAACTTAATAGAATTGAAATGTTTTAGAATGTTTTCTTAACATCGCTAAAATAACTCATTCTATCAGGGCTTCTTGAGAATGCATATGAAATTGAGAGAAAAAAAAACATCTAATATGCCCATGTAAATATCTAGACATAACCAGATCGAATTACATTCTCTTAAAATAACTAAATTAATTCATTCTGACAGAGTTTTCTGTAGAAACATGGCCGGTGCAAACCGTTACCGCCATTAGCAGATTAAAAAGAAGGCTGAGTTTGTTTTGAAGTGGTTTTCTCATTAATGCCTGAGAGAAGCAGTAGGAAGTGCTTACACGGATCCTCTGCTGACCCATCTGCTGCCTTCAGCCAACAGCCAAATGCATCACAACTCTACAACACTCATCATGACACTGTGAGTATGTGTGTGTGTGCGTGTGCGTGTGTGTGTGTGTGTGTGTGAATCATCACCTCTCTAGTTGTGCTCTGATCTCTCCTCTAGCTATAAGAACATCCCTGTCCTAACGTGCCCTTTTCTAAAGTCACTGTGGCTGTGTTTAACAGAAGTACACTAGATAAACACACACAAACTCACACAAAGAGAGGTCAAATCACTGCTGTACATGAAGGTCATATGGACCTTAAGATATTGGGGTGTGAGTCTCACAAAAATGTTAAGAAAATCACATTTCACCCCATAAACACAATAAAAAACATCATAAAAAACACAAAAAAAGAAAAAAACTATTGATCGGGCACATGATCGCTGTTGATGGTCAGTTTAGTTGCGGTGGACAATTAATAATGCTAGGATTTAAACGTTTCACAAAATTTACACGATAAATTGTAACTTCTTCGAACCATGTCTTAAACATTAAACATTTTATTAATAATGCAGCTTCGATACTGAATTGGTACATTAAAATTCTCAGCAACTAGAAGGTAAAATCGCGGTTTTAAGTACTGTAACTAACGGTTAAACTCACAGCTTCGTTGTTTGTAGAGAAACGCACAAACGAATGTTCATTCACACACAAAAAAACGTCCCTCTCATCCCTTTCTCTCAAAACTGCCATATTTCTATTGTAAAACAGCTGACTAATATTACATTATTTGCAATTTCCATCTTACCTCACTCTCTTTCAACTTTCAACTGACGCTATGAAATCACAGCGCGCTCTGCGTCTGTGAACGGTAAACCCCGCCTACTTTGATTTGATTGGCCATCTCAATTATTTTGACATTTGACGAGCGCCGTTCACAGAACGTTAAACACAAAGGCGAGGGGTGAACCAACTCCAGGATAAGGCTAAAAGCAGCCAAATCTACTATCTACAAACATCATAAACTCGTCTTATTAGGAAAGAACCAGACATGTGTGTCATGTAGGCTAATAAAAAAAAAATTCTGAAACGAAATTTGTATTTGACTACAATTTAATATAAACATTACAAATTGATCATGACAACGTTTAATTTTCACAGTTATTCAAACAGCGATCAACTTTGATGTATTGCGAGTTTAAGCACTCTCAAAAAAATAATTTATCGTTATATTCTGCGCGTTGTTGTTTATGATGGGAGAATTCAACCGTTGCACTCAACAAAGCTGATGAGTTTCAGCGATGACTCATCTGAACGCTTCTGATTGGCCATTACATTTCTAAGCTCAACAGAATTGTGTGTGATTGGTTATAATGTGCAACATTGTAAAAACGCCTAAATGAGCAGATCTTAATTTAATGCCGCAATCAACACTTTCTTTTCATTTTCACCTTTGTTAGCAACAGACGTATTAGGTTTAATTTGTTTGTGCAAAGGCATTTTTGTCCAATTTAGTGTTTTTTTTTAGTAATTCAACCAAATAGGGCTTACTTATTTAGTATCTACCTTTTTTTTTTTTTTTTTTTTACGTAAGAGTGTCATTTTAATGTGTCTGGCTTCTGTTGTCATTCGCTTCCAGGTATTTTCAGTACAAAACAGCTTGTTTTGCTGCTTGATATTGCAAATTGGTGTGTCTTGCCATATTATTTTATTGTATTATCTTAATTATGAACACACACTGGTTTGTAGTGCAAACAGTTTTACCGTTTACTGTACTTTTTCTCATTATTTCCTTACATCGGCTAATAAACCGGAAGTCTCGCACATTCACACAGGTTAAAAAATAAGGTGGATACTAACACTTTGCATTAAGAAAAACAAAGTTAAATTAGACATTAGAAACCACATACCATGAAATACCTGGCTTCTACATCTGAAAATAAGAAAATCTGAATAAAACACAGCTAGTTTCATGTTCCTTCCGTGCTTGCACATCTAATTATATTTGCATACAGAAAATGAAGCAGATATTTTTTTGCATTGTGGATCATTTTCAGTAATGAGAATGATATTTTTGCATTACTGTAATGAGGATATTTATGCAAAGTGTTATTTTTATATGCTAAATAACATCTCTGTTTTGGGGGTGAAATATGAGCTAGACATTTCTAGGTAAGATTTACCATTGTTGTTTTTTTAAAAAGGTCCTGCAGCTGGCAAACTTAATTCGAGGACATATTAAAACTAAAACGCATAACACGATTTACCCAAGTACGACATGTTCCTGGATCAGCATTGTTTATTTGTCCTTGAATGACTTTTCTAGCAAACAATTACAGGCCAAACCATGTCCCTAAGGTTAAACCTAATCCTAACCCACCCATACAATCAATAGGAATGATTGCAGTAAACTTCACCATAAGCTTTAAACGAATGTTGTTCGAGGTCAGCATGAAAATTGATCCAGGAACACGGGCTACTTAGGTAAATCATGTTAAGGAGTTTATTACACAAGTATGTACTTATACTTTAAAGTGCTGGCCATCGTTTAAGGCATAGATGTCTTTCAACACAACAAAACACAGCTGTTTTGTGTTATTTACCAGAAATGTTATGTTAATCAAGCCCAAATAAAGACCAATTCAGGTTGGTTCCATGAGGTACATGACAGAAAGCTTAATATATAACAGGTCACATGACTATATAAGTTTTCATTTTAGTTTAGTAATTTTGTTTTGGTTTTAATTTTAGTAATTATGGTACTTCAGCTTCAAATTATTTCAGGTTAGCTGCAAAAGCAACATGTCTTTCATTTAATATTTAGATTTTTTACAAGAATTATATTATATAAAGTAGACTTTTATATTTGTATCAGTTTTCATTTTATATATTTCTATATGTCATTTTTTATTTTGGTTTTACTTTTAATAATTTTGGTACTTCAACGTTATTTATTTTTGGCTTCCAAAGCAACATGTTTTAGTTTAGTTTCGTTTTTTTTTAGTTTAGTTTAGTTTAATTTTTTTTTTTTTTTTTTTATTTAATATTTAGATTTTAGTTATATATATTATATTATATTAAGTAGATTTTCATATGTGTATGAGTTTTCATTTAAGTTTAGTTTACATTTAGTCCTTTTTATTTTGTTTTATTTATTTATTTATTTATTTTCGGCCGTATTTCTATATATAATTTTTTATTTTGGTTTTAGTTGTAATCATTTTGGTTCTTCAACTTTATTTATTTTAGGCTTCCAAAGCAACATATCTTAGGTTTTTTAAGTTTAAGTTTTTCATCTAATATTTAGATTTTTTTATTTATAATTATATTAATTATATAAATTTGACTTTTTATATTTGTATAAGTTTAGGTTTATTTACATTTTAGTATTTTGTTTTCTTTTCTTTCTCCTTTGTTCTTTTTTATATTTTTATATATACATTTTTATTTTGGTTGTAATTTTAATCATTTTGGTACTTCAACTTTCAATTTTTTTTGTTTATTTTTGGTTATTTTATTTTATTTTATTTTATTTTATTTAAATCTGTGCTCGGATTCGCCAAGATACAAAGTCAATGCAATCAAATGCCAGAGATTTCAGTATGAACTAATTCAGAATTTCTTCACTGGTCAACCTTCAGCTTGGCTGATGGCATGATGTCTGGTCAAGAAAGTGTAACGCTGTGCTAAAATACCCTGTATTTGCATTCACTCACAGCATGCTGTTAGCTAAACACTGATCTGTTATCTTCAGATGTTTTCCCCTGCACAGGACTCATGCTTTTAACTGGCACAGGCGTTTGGCACCGAAAGTCAGACTTCATGAATATAAACCGTAACCTAATTTAATGTTGGAACGGGATCCAAGGGGATCTATGGTGGTTCGGGTTTACAGACACATATGTGATGAGCTGTTGCATAATGCACAGACCTGAAGCGAATGAGGAAAGCAAACCAGAGCAGCAAATGTGTCACGTTTTTGTAGGCGGCATTGTGTAGAGGTGCTATTATTCGATTGCACAACTCAACACAGTTATTGCTGCCCAGCGTCTACGCCCAACGCTTCACATTCTTCTATTTGTTTAGGGTGCTGAGGGACGTTTTTCCAGAAAGAAGGATGACAAACTATTTTCAAGTTTTGTTTCAAAACCTCAACCAAACCCCAAAGGTTGCAAAAGACTTCAAAATCTGGCAATAACCATGAGTATAAATAAACACAGAGAACCTCAACTTAATCTGTGGGAGGTATGGTGCGTTATTGCGTTAAGTAAGTATTGGAAAGATTTTCAAGTTACATTATTTAAACCAGTGAAGTGTGCCATTGCTGTGCCACTAATGGGACCAAATGGAATTGCAATCTGTTCGTCTGAAAGGCCTGACTGGTTTAGCCATAACAACAAAGGCTTAACTAGTGTTGAATTATTTGATTGTCCAAACCAATGGAAACTTTGTTGAAATCATTATTTTTGCAAGTTTAGTTCCAGCAGTGAAGCAGAAATTGCAAACCACTAAACTTTAAACAATGGCTAAATAGCTAATTTGGGATCCTTGTGGTGTCCACAGACAAGATTACAGAAAAATTGTGTATTAATAATAATAATAATTCATGCATGTTTAAAGTTTAATTTAATGCCAGTGAATTTATTTTTATAAACTATAAATTAATTTATAATTAATTTTACAGATTTTGATAATATAATATAATATAATATACATACTGTATTTAAACAATTTAATTTTTTTTTCAGATTTTAACTTTTTTAAGATAATATATAATATATTATATATATAGATAATATATTGTTATTGTAATTATTATTGATTATTATTAATAATAATAATAATAAGAAGAAGAATAATGCATGCATACATACATGTTTAAAGTGTAATGCAGCTCAGTGTAATTAAATTTATTTATTTTATAGATACTGACAGAATTATTTTTGCAGTCTGCTTTCTACAGACTATTTTCAGAGACAAGAGCAATTGTGTATTAATATAATATAATATATAATACATGTTTAAAGTTCAATTCAATACAGTTTAATTTTATTTATTTTAGATTTTGACAATTATTTTTGTGTGACAAGTTTTGAGAAAATGTATTATTATTATTATCATTATTAATACATACATACATGTTTAAAGTTTAATGCAGTTCAATTTAGTTTCATTTATTTATTTTATAGATTTTGACAGAATTATTTTGCATTTTTCTTTCTATAGACTGTTTCAGAGACAAAAAATATTGTGTATTAATTATAATATAATATCATTTAATATAATATAATATATAATATAATATATGCTTAAAGTTCAATATATTTAATATATTCAGTATTTAATGCAGTTTAATTTTATTTATTTTACAGATTTTGACAATTATTTTTGAGTGACAAGTGTTGAGAAAAAATTTATTATTATTATTATTATTACGTTTAAAGTTTAATGCAGTTCAATTTTATTTATTTATTTTGTAGATTGTCACAGAATTATTTTTGCATTCTGTTTTCTGACTATTTTTAGAGACAAGAAAAATTGTGTTATCATAACATAATATAATGTTAAAGTTCAAATGAATGCAGTTTATTTATTTATTTATTTTTACAGATTTTGACATGTGACAACAACAACAACAAAAAAATAGTAGTAATAATAAAAATAAAGTTTAATGCCATTCAATTTAATTTAATTTTGAAAAAATATTTTTGCATTCTGATTTCTAAAAACTGTTTCATATCATAACATAACATAACAACATGTTTAAAGTTTAATGCAATTTAACTTAATTTATTTTACAGATTTTTTTTACACAAATTTCGACAAACACAATGCGTTATGTTTTGTAGACTGGTCGGAAATTGTGATTAATCTCAATTATTTTATCCCCTTGAGAGGCATCGGCTTTTCAGTCGTCCTAAGATGAACTGCACCGCTCTCATGCCTCACTATGAGATTAATAGTATGCTAACTGGCATCAACATATAATTAGCGAGGAAAAAGAAACCTCTATAAAGAGTTAAAGAGAAGGATAATCCAAGGCGTTTGGTGCTTTAGATTCATCCTTGTGTTCCCTGGTGTCTAAACTCATTTCTTCTCTCAGCTTTCCTGTGATATATGCCCTCTTTTATCTCCTCATGATAGACAGCTGAGCTCCACACAGCAGGTCAATGTTTTCTAGCACCTCTCTGTCAATCACTTCATATCAGAGCCGAAACACATTTAATACAGTAAAGACAGATACATGCTTGTTATTTTAGCAGAGAAGTGATCAGGTCTCCTCTGAGCTGTGGATTATTCAGAGTATGACTTACACATTTGGCCATATCTATTCTACATTAGTGTGTCTTTAAGAGGTTTTTTGAGGACTGAAGTTACCCCAGGGGACCTCTAGAGGGAGAGAGAGTGTTCTGAGGTGCTTTTTGGATTTGGGAACACTTAGCATGTTTAGCATGGCTTCAAGAAGATTGAAGCCATTAAAAACCACAACCAGGATACAAGACAAGTTGGCTCTTTGGATGAGGACTGCATGCCAAATGAACAAAGAGCTTTGGGCCTACAGCTGTATTTTGGTGAGATTGACATTTATTTACTTGGCATATGCTGTTGACAAAAGCACTTTACTGTACTATACTTTTTGTTTTTACTGAAGTGTCTTGTTGAAAGACACTTTGGGCTAAAAGCTTTAAGTTATAAGCCCAGATATTTAACCAGTTAGGCTCATAACCCATTCCTTGTTTATTGTTTTTTTGCTAAAAACTGTTAGCTAACTACTGTTTCTCTGTTTATTTTAAATGCATCTTCTGTTTTGACACCCATCAGTCATTGTATGATCATGGATGTGTTCCAAATAACAAACTAGTCCGTGAGAAAGACATCCGTTAGCATTTCTATTAATGTCACTGACAGTTAAACATCTAGCGAAGGACTTTCTGGAAGTATGTGAGCTGCTATAAAAGAAGTGAGCTGTCTTCTTTGCTCATACGTACATTTTTCATGAGTTGTAAATGCCATATGACTAAAATTCAGGAAAATGATGCCTGATATTCCTATTTTGCAGTGTTACAGATAATGGTTGCTATAGCAAAATATGTACTTTAATATTTTGCAATTATACATTGCGTACAAATCTTTTATTTTGTCTGTTGTAGTATTTATTAATATTTTCAATTGGGATTTAATTGGAATATTTTTAGTTTTTATTTAAATTTAACATTTTAGTCATTATGTTTAGTGCTTATTTTTTTCTATTTATCTTTAATTGATTTATTTTAATTACTTTTAATACTTCTATTTTATGTCAGTTAGTTGCCAAATCAACATTTTTAACATTTCTGCTTCATTTTAAGTGTAAGTTTTTATTCTAATATTTATATTTTAATCAAACAAAATTGTAATAGTTTTAGTTCATAAGAACAACACTGGAACATAGTCATTACTAAACTCCAGAAAGGTCAACCAACATCACACGTGATATGATTTAGGCCAGGCCGGCCTTGACGCCGTACTCTGACTGCTGAACCACGCCAGTGAACTTTCAGAGCTGATGTGCTTCATGGATCACTAGCTAATAAGCCAAACGAGGCCTAATTAGCCTCATAGAAACATCAAAGCTGAACCCTAAAGGCCGTCCGAACGCTTCATTAGCAATGAAACACCCTTAGAGAGAAGATGTGACCATGGCAACACGTACAGATGGAGTATAGATCACAGATAAATAAGCGACTGTTGAGTTTGGCTAGTCAAACATACTTAAGATTCTGTCCTGTAAAATCCTTTGTTCATCTTTAGAAGTTAAAAATCTGTTTTTATATGTTAAAAAGCTAGAAGTGTAAACATTTGGATCTGTGGCGCTTTCAAAACATTGTGGGTCTGAGAATCCAGACCTACCCAGCAACGGCAACACTTGCTCAACCAATGGTGTGAGTTTGGGGCGGGGCTGTCCCTTGTTTGACCAGTTGCAGACAAGCAGTGTATTTGAGGAAAATTGTTTCACTATTTTAGCAATTCCAAGTGAAGCTAGAACTCAGACTGTTGAGTTTGGCTAGTCAAAAATACCTCAGATTCCATCCTGTAAAATCCTTTGTTCATCTTTAGATGTTAATTTTGTGTTTTTAGCTATAATTGTAAGTATCTGGATATGTGGTGCTTTCAAAACATTGTTTGTTTGAGAATCTAGACCTGCGCAGCAACAGCAACTCTTGTTTAACCAATGGTGTGAGTTTGGGGCGGGGCTATCTTTTTGTTTGACCAATGGCAGACAAGGGGTGTGTTTAAGGAAACTAATTGAAACGTCGCTATTTTAGCAATTCTAAATGAAATTAGAACTCAGACTGTTCAGTTTGGCAAGGCAAAAATACTTCAAATTCTATTTTGCAAAATCCTTTGTGCATCTTTATAAGTTAAATATCTGTGTTTTTTATGTTAAACAGTTAGAAGTTTAAACATTTGGATCTGTGGCGCTTTCAAAATATTGTTTGAGAATCCAGACCCGCCCAGCAACACTTGCTCAACCAATGGTGTGAGTTTGGGGCGTGGCTATCTTTTTGTTTGACGAATGACAGACGAGGGGTGTGTTAAAGAAAACCTGTGTGAAAACAGTCACTATTTTAGCAATTCCAAGAGAAGCTAGAACTCAAGACTGTTGAGTTTGGCTAGTCAAAAATACTTCAAATTCCATCCTTTAAAATCCTTTGTGCATCTTTAGAAGTGAAATATATGTTTTTATGTTGAAAAGCTAGAAGTGTAAACATTTGGATCTGTGGCCCTTTCAAAACATTGTTTAAGAATTCTGACCAGCCCAGCAACAGCAATACTTGATCAACCAATCGTGTGGGTGTGGGGCGTGGCTATCTTTTTGTCTGACCAATGGCTGACGAGGGGTGTGTTCAAGGAAAACTGTTTGTAAACAGTCACTATTTTAGCAATTCCTAGTGAAGCTAGAACTCAGAGCTTTTCTAGATTATTAGACTTGATCAGACTTGAGTCTTTGAAAGACTTGTGCATTTAATAGGTGATTTAGCATGCTGCCTCTCTTTATATGTACATATATATGTGCGTGTTTCTGAGCACATAGTGTAGCTTATATTAAAGCGTTTCACATAATAGCGCTTAACTGCTGTCTGTTTTAGCTGAGCTGTGACACCAGACACATGGGATCTCTTGCGTCACTTGTGCTTAAGTGAGTGTAAGTGTGTGTGGGTAAAGGCTATCACTCTCTGGTATCAGTTTTCACACGCACTGAATTATTCATCTGGACACATACCAAACCGTCATATCGCACATGGGATCTCCATGGCTACCCCCTCCGTCTCATGCCCTCCATCAACCGCTGCCGACTGTTTTGGCCAAATGTCAGAGAATGTCACAGTTCTCTAACGGATCTAGCACGCTTTTAACCTCTCAACCCAGTTCCAAACAAAACATTTTCATTCATTCGCAGTTCATTCCCTCCAGAGAGAGCTTTGTGTCTGTTGCTACACTACATGTTCAGAATGGAGTACAAGCATACTGCATATTGCTCAGTATGTACTTGTATACAACCTAGTGTTTCATTGTATGTGAAACAAATCTTATGGCAATCTAAAGTATTGTTTATTCTGTTGCATGTTTAATTCAGTGAGTGCCATCATTTTGCATTTTCAATCCAGTGTCTTATGTTATGACTTCTTAAATTAATAATGAAACATGATGTTAACGTTGTGGTTTTTGCTTCCATTTTATTCATCATAGTTGAAATCGAAGGTCAAATGTTGGAGATCATCTGGGTATTCCACACACACGGAACCTCATGAAATCTAAAAAACATATTGTATTTCTCCCTAACTGTGTGAAAACCTGTTGGAAACAGTCACTATTTTAGCAATTACAAATAAAGCTAGAACTTATTGACTTGCACTCTTGAGTTTGGCTAGGCAAAGATACTTCAGATCCATCCTGTAAAATCCTTTGTTCATCTTTAGAAGTGAAATACCTGGGTTTTTTATGTTAAAAAGCTAAAAGTGTAAATATTTGGATCTGTGGCACTTTCAACACATTGTTTGTTTGAGAATCCAGACTCGCCCAGCAACAGCAAGACTTTCTCAACCAATGGTGTGACATTGGGGAGGAGCTATCTTTTTGCTTGACCAATGGTAGACGAGAGGAAAACAGTTTGAAAACAGTCACTATTTCATTCCAAGTCAATCTGGAACTCAAGTGAATCTAGAGCTCAGACTGTTAAGTTTGGCTAGTCAAAAATACGTTGGAAGTGAAATATCTGTTTTTATGGTAAAAAGATAAGTGTAAAAGTTTGGATCTATGGTGCTTTTTTAAAAACATTGTTTGTTTGAGAATCCAGACCTGCCCAGCAACACTTGCTCAACCAATGGTGTGAGCTTGGGGCGGAGCTATCTTTTTGTTTGACCAATCGCAGACAAGGGTTGTGTTTGAGGAAAACAGTTTGAAAACAGTGACTATTTAAGCAATTCCAAGTGAATCTAGAACTCAAGTGAAGCTAGAACTCAGACTGTTGAGTTTAGCTAGTCAAAAATACTTAAGATTTTTTCCTGTAAAATCCTTTGCTCATCTTTGAAAGTTAAATATCTGTTTTTATGTTAAAAAGATATGTGTAAAATTTTGGATCTGTGGTGCTTTTTAAAAACATTGTTTGTTTGAGAATCCAGCAACAGCAACACTTGCTCAGCCAATGGTGTGAGCTTGGGGCGGAGCTATCTTTTTGTTTGACCAATGGCAGACGATGGGTGTGTTTAAGGAAACCTGTTTGAACAGTCACTATTTTAGCAAATCCAAGTGAAACTACAAGTCAAATGAAGCTAGAACTCAGACTGTTGAGCTAGTCAAAAATACTTAAGATCTTTTCTTGTAAAATCCTTTTTGACCAATGGCAGATGAGGGGTGTGTTTAAGGATAACAGTTTGAAAACATTGACTATTTTAGCAATTCCAAGTGAAGCTAGAACTCAGAAGGTGCATCCCAAAAGGCATATTTATGCACATTTTGTAGTATTAATAGTGCAAGTAGTGTGTTCACACTGAAAATTCCCAAAATAAAAAGTGCACTTTAAATACGCGGATGATGCACTTAAATAACCAAAACAAAAGTGTGGAATGTTGAACGTTGATAATTTGTGCAATTATATAATTTGGTGTATGGCACTATGCTATTTTGAATATACAGTACACAGTAAAAAGTGATTGATTTTGAATGATTTTGATTTAATTACATCAAAACTACGATATAATATGACTGAATATCTGACTGCCTTAGGTTACACCAATAAAAGTCATATTCAAGGGTTAGGTCATGTCGAAATAGCATTTTTTTACAGTATAGCCAGTGTGCCATGTAGAAGTGAGCTTGGCATCAGGCCGTCACTGGATTGAGCTGCAAAGACATTTTTCCAGGTCCCTACGGTGTCAACAGAAAACCCCAACGATCTCAAGAGAGCTGATAGTGTCATGTGCGTCTGTTCAACACCAGCAATCACCCGTGCCATTAAAGATTGAAGAGCAACAGTCTCTTTCTGCACACTAACATTACGCCAAGGAAAACAGCAAGGGACGGCGCGGGCGAGACAAAAAAGAAAGAAAATAACGTCCAGGGAGCAAGAAAGCTAGAAATAGACATTGCATACAGACAGAACCACGCGTTTGGGTTGCGCTGGTGCACTCGCTTCTTGCAGGACAGATAAACAGACGGATGTGTCGTCCCCTCCACGGCGAAAATCTGCTCGCCGTATAGAGCCAAACTGACATCAGAGAGACCATGTGTGAACGCAACATGCTACACGAAGCACAGAGCACTACGATCCCGCCTGGAAATGCACACGATGACACAATGTACGAACAGCGCGTATGCATGCATGCATTGATGCTTGCACAAACATCCAAACACATAGGGTGATGCTGTGCATAAATGCAACAATTAAGAGCTGAGGAAAGGTCAACAGTCTGCTCATGTCCTCAGTAGGTCTCAAGACTGAAAACGGCGCTCAGAAACACTGCGAAAGCATAAAAACACAGATGGAAAGATGAAGGGAGCGATCTAATAAACATTTGAACTTCTGTTCATTCATGAGCCGTCAAAAGAGACTTTAATGTTGTACTCGGGAACAAAACCGACCTCGTCAAATGGCTCCATTATTCAAAAGGTTCTTGTGATCGAATCTGTCGGGTGGTGAGAAAGACCCATTCGGTTGGGCCGTCACGGACTCTGCGCTCAGCGGGACGCAACCTCGCTGCTTCTAGTACACATATAAAGTTAAAGCGAAGGGCTTATGGGATGGGTTGTGCATTGTGTATTCTCTTTGAAGCTGTTACATTGAGAGCTGAGTATGAGAGAATATGTGTGTGTGTTATATGGGCAAGTATATGAGTGTGACAAAAACCAAAGGCTTTGAATAATGTGATTTTGCACCTGATACTCAGAACAGATTTGCTAAATATAGGCCTAGTATGACCTGTTCAACCCAAAACA
>JAHKKF010516766.1:0-14159 GCA_019740295.1 Labeo calbasu | reverse complement strand
CCTCTCCTCTCCTCTCCTCTCCTCTCCTCTCCTCTCCTCTCCTCTCCTCTCCTCTCCTCTCCTCTCCTCTCCTCTCCTCTCCTCTCCTCTCCTCTCTCCTCTCCGCTGTTTCTCCTATTCTCCCCTAATGGCTGTCCTCTTATCATGACTGTCTTCTGTTCCTAATGTCTTGTCTCTTCTCATAAAATTGTGTGTTTTGGCCAATGCGAAGTATTACTCGCTCTTACTACTGTTTTTGATGTGTTGCCTCCTATTAAAGAATAAAAAATAAATAAATCAAGAGCCAGATCACATAAACTGTTAAGATTAGCTACTGTAATATCAGTGTCAGGTAAGATTACTCACCTTCATTTCTTCACTTAATTGCATAATGTTTTAACCCTGCAAGGCCCACTGTTGCAATATTTTTTTTTACTGTTGTAATAAATTTTTAGCTTGACTAAAAAAAAAATCATGCTCATGTTTTTTTTTTTTTCTTCTCACTAAGACCACATTTACACAATTAATAGGTCTCATTGTTCAGCCTTGCAATGCAATTGGATGCTAGATTTTAAAATAGGTCTATTTACATGGATATGAAGTCACAGAACCTCCAAACTTCCCTTCAAGCACATAATCTTGATAAATGATAAATCAACATTCAAGTAAAATGCCTAAAATATATATTTTTTTCTGTTATTAGTAATATGTCTAGATCATGTAGATATTAAAGTATTGTTGAATGCTTTGATCATTTTGGATTTTGAGCTTATGTCAGCGCTGTAATTTTGCAACATTGGTTTAAAGGGGTAGCAAAATCTGTCTGTGCACCTTGCACATTACATGGTTGAATTGTGCTTCTGACCTGTTCCATGTGAAAAAAATACTAGTAGAAACATACTGTTTTTGATCATTCACAAGTTTTAAAGGAGAACTCCACTTCCAGAACAACAATTTACAAATAATTTACTCATCCCCTTGTCATCCACGATTTTCATGTCTTTCTTTTTTCAGTCGTAAAGAAATTATGTTTTTTGAGGAAAACATTTTAGCATTTTTCCCCATATAATGGACTGATATGGTGCCCTGATTTTGAACCAAAATGCAGTTTAAATGTGGCTTCAAACGATCCCAAATGCGGTTGTAAACGATCCCAGCCGAGCAAGAAAGGTCTTATCTAGCGTAGCGATCGGTTATTTTAATAAAAATATTACAATTTATATACTTTTAAATGCCAAACGCTCGTCTTGTCTTACTCTGCCTGGACTGTTTTTGTTCCTGTTCATGAGAGTTAGGGTATGTTGATGAACTCCCATCTCATCAAAACAGTCTCATGTTCTCCCTCAACTTCAAAATCGTCCTATATATCGCTGTTTTACCTTTTTTGTTAAGCGTGTTTGATCTTTTTTGCATGTTCACTTTGCAAAGACTGGGTCAGAACTTCTGCAATGATGTAGGATGATTTTGAAATGATTTTTGAAGTTAAGGGAGAAAATACGGTCGGAGTCTTGAGTCAAAATACACAGAGTTCAAGGACTGCAAGGCAAGATGAGTGTTTAAGAATAAAAAAAAATGAAAAAAAAAAAAAAAAAATGTATTTTTTTTAAAATGTAAATAACCGATCGTTTCACTAGATAAGACTCTTCTTCCTTGGCTGGGATAGTTTACAACCGCATTTGGGATCGTTTGAAGCCGCATTTAAACTGCCTTTTGAAAGTTCAAAATCGGGGCACCATAGCAGTCCATTATATGGGGAAAAATGCTGAAATGTTTTCCTCAAAAAACACAGTTTCTTTACGACTGAAGAAAGAAAGACATGAACATCGTGGATGACAAGGGGGTGAGTAAATTGTTTGCAAACTGTTGTTCTGGAAGTGGAGTTCTCCTTTAAATGTCTTCTTTGTTATAATTTTGAGTTTGAATCAATATTTAATTATTATTAAATAAGTTGAAGAATAAATTATTTCCTCAAGAATGTTAAAGTATTTGTGTAGCAATATTTGAAACTACCTGTATCTTATCATTTATAAAATAACTGGTTTTGTTGTTTTTTTTCTGGGGTTTGCTTGTTTTCCAAAATATCTGCCTGCTGTGTGAGGGACAGGTGATAATGTTCTGGAATGTGGGGTATCAGTGCTATTAGCATTATAAGGGGCACAATAAGCTATCAGACAATATTATGTGAATTCTATGAAATGTGTGAATTCTGTGGAACGGGTGAATTCTTTAAAATGTGTAAGTTTGATTAGGATTGATTGGCATTGAGATTATTTAGTATAGACACTAATCTGAATTTTTTGTTTCTATTTTAGAATGCCATCAGCCAGGAAAGACCATGTCATCATATGTGCATGAAATCACTGGTGTCATCCAAAATGGGAACAGTGACTATGAGATGATATGTTATGAAAGTTTTACATGCAAGTGATAAAAGTTCTAAAGTCAAGTGATGTAAGTTTTCACTGAGTTCATCAGGTTATGTAAATATAATCTGAGCACATATTTTTATAATAAATTATTTCTTTTTCCATAAAAATATGACTGTATCATTATTATGTGATTATTATTGTATATATTCATACAGGCCACTGAAATAAGAAAGCATTACACCCTTAAATGAACCTTTAGATGTTCTCTACATTTGTTCAGATAGTAAGTAAAAACACTGAAATTCTGCTAAACAAGAGCCCAACATTGCAATATTACAATATTTCCCTAAAAACTTACAAAAATGTAAAAACACATTTATTTTTGCATTAGAGGCCTCCTACAACAACATTTTAATGGTGAAAAATTCACTGTTTGGGTCTTTGTAGTTTTAAATAAAGACAAAAAAAATCCCTTGTATATATAAAAATATAGAAAAAAATGGCAGTAAAAGACAAGGTTTAGAGTTCCATCACTGCTGTTCCATACATTCATAAGATTTCATTGCACTCACACAGAACATGATAACCATTTTTTTTCCCTTGTAGAAGTCACAATATTTGTAATGAAATTTGTAAACAAGGCTCATGTTCTCCAGATGGCTCATTAGGTCTTCTTGGGAACAAACAAAACTCAGCCCTGTCTTTTTCCAGAAAAGTGAGAGAACAGATGAATAGATGATTCCTGACTCTGAAGATAGTGTGCCATTCGTGTGTTTCACTTGTGGCAGTGAGGGTCCCTCTTCCTGTGGCTCTGAGGACCGCTTAAAGCACTGGTGTTAAATAAAAATCAATCTCAGAGGAATCTCAGAGCAAACCCATAGCCTGCCGATTCAATTTGACTCCCAGCTGAAAAGTCTTTCAGCCCTCAATTTGCATTCGTGCACTCTAAATGACTGTGATTTCTGTCAGTGTGTGATGCGTGTTGTTCATTTTTGTGTAGGTTTTTGAGGGAAATTTGTACTGTTATGTCTTATGCAGTGAATCTATCCAGGTTTGATTATACCAATGTTTGGGGCAGTGTACTGTGTAAGTGCCTGTTCTTCTAAATAAGCTAAGAAATTAAAATAAAACTTTTGATAAAATCCATATTTCTATCATTAATCCATGGAATATTTTGCAGATATCTCAAAAGCTGAACATAACATAACTGTGTATAGAAAGAATAACAACAAAACAACACTGCTATGCCAGTTAAAATTGTAGTTTATGATTATGTTTCAGTTCACAATCCTGTCCAATTCCAATATGTCTGAATTACCCTAATCAACAGTCAACCTCTAAACAGACACACATCAAATAAACTATTTAAATGTTTCTAAAATCACTTGGAAGGCATATGGTTTCGCCCTTCACTTGAAGGGTTCTTTTATATTGGCTTCAAGGCAACTATCTGCAACACCACAACATTGTACACTCCCAAACACACCACTTTATCATCAAAATACATTTTATATCCACACTGCTAATCCTTACAGTGCAGCTCACAGCATTTTAGCTTTACTAACACACAGCTCTTTTAACTGGGAAAATGACAGCTGCAGAAAGAGAGAGAAAGCAATGAAGAGGGAAAAAAACATGACAGAGCCAATGGGTGTTGATAAAAAGCTCTTTGTATAAAAAAAAGGATAATAATCAGTTTGCTGATATGATAGAATTGACACCGTTAAGAAAAGATGACAGTGATTCTGACAGAATTCATAGTTATCTTGTTTCTGTGTATGTGAGAATGTATCAGGGTTGGGCAAAGTTTTAAATTTCACTCTCAGTGTGTATTTAAATTGAGTTGGCTCTGCAAAATGTTGAACTGAATATTTGAATTGGAATGACAAGTAGAATAAATACATTTAATTTAATTTAAAAGAAATTCAAGAGTCAGGCAACATAAATTAACTAAATTAATATTTTTCTCAGCTGACAATTTTTTTTATAGACTATGTAATGTCAAAAAAGGGGAAAGCATTCAAAAAACTTTTAATTTTCAAATGACCAAACTTTAGATAAATTTCTAAATATAAACACTGACATTAAAATGTATATGTATTGATTATATCAGATAGTATTATGCGCTTTTGTAAAAAGAAAACAAAAAAGATGAGCTCTCTGCCGTCTTGGTCTCTGTCATCATAAGTAAAACAACCTGAACCTTAGCGAATACTTGCCTTACAGACATTAGAAATATATGTATAGAAAGCTTGAAATATCTACTTTTTAAATGAAGCCATGTTGAAAACACATGTTCTGTGATGAAGTAATTCATATGAAACAAATGAGTGATACAGTATTTCCTGACTGAGCTTATTTCTAATGTGACGCCCACAAGCCGATCACGCTATTGACATTATAAATATCCACGTGAGATACACAAACCTGTAAACGGCCTCATTACCTTCGTACACAAGGATGCGCTGAGATGAATAAGCCAAAATTTACCTCAAAAGAAAAACGTGATGCAACTTGTGGCTTGATCCAGTGGAAGATCTCATTTTGTTGAGTAAGATTACTTGCGATAGTTGTTATTGTGGTGTAACTTGTACGCATTTTACTAGTTAGATTTTTCCCAAAATATAATTTCTGAGTGCATGTATCGAATCAAGTGAAACATTTTAAAATATGTCATTTCATTGCATCTAAATGTCTTAATAAAATAATTAATAAAATATAAAACCACAAGATATCAAAGCAATATGAGTGTTAATACTATAACACTATATGAATGTTAGAGTCTAAGAAGGTGTGTTACTGTTCAAGTCTCTGTCTCTGACCTTCACTGTGTATACAGTGCCTATAGAAAATCATCATACCCTGTGAAAACCTTTACCTTTTGTCACATTACACCCTGGAAGATACTTTTTTTTTTTGAGCTACAGGTACACATTATAACCTTCATCATTAAAGTAAAAATATCATCTAAAAAAATGGAGGATTATTAAAAAATTAATCCGTGAAATGCCTGGCTTGGTAAAGTGATCAGCCCCTGATCAGACCTAAGTATACCATTATAAAATTGCTCAGGTGCAAGCATTCAACTTCCAGACTAAACACCAGGCTAATTGTGAAGAGAAGGCTACAAAATTTTTTTCAAAGGCTTTAGCTATCCCTCTGAGTCCCGTTCAGAGCATCATTAAGAAGTGCAAAATGTATGGCACCATTGCCTAAATCAGGCCATCCATCCATATGGATGTGACAATTATCTCATAACTGGCTTTAGACAAAACTGGCCTGTATGGCAGGGTGGCACAAAGAAGCCTTTCCTAAAAAAGTGTCACACTTGTTTGCGCTATGCAAAAACACATTTGGAAGAGTCTGACACCTTCTGGCAAAAGGCGCTATGGTCTGATGAGACCAAAATTGATCTTTTTATACTGAACTCCAAGTACTATGTTTGGTAAAAAAGCAAACACAGCACTCCACCCAAAACACACCATACCTATTGTGAAGCATGGTGGTGGCAGCATTATGCTGTGGGGGTTTTCCTCTTCAGCTGGGACTGGGCGAATGGTCAGGATTAAAGTGAAAATGGGTGCTTTAAGTTGTGGTTTATAGCCTCATTTCAGTGACTTAAAATGTTAGTTTTTCTCAAAAACATCTCAGTGCATGTCAAAACTCCTTCAGGGCCCCAAAATCCATACTGAAAAATGAAAGTGTATTCTGAAAAGCTAGATTTACATCAGCGTAATGAGCAGCAGTATGAATTTACTTGAACTGGAATTAAATGCATTATGAATTCAATTCTGAACAGCGTACAACTCATCTCTGTGTGTGAATCTGATTTTTGATAATGTTCAGCACCACGGACAGCGTCCACCAATTTTGTGTTTACTGGTAGTGATTTGCAGGCCACATTTTTACCGTAATCTCATGTTGTGCTTGTAAAAGACGAATCTAATGTTGTATGGGTTGTGAAGGAGGGTGGCCACTGTCTGATATCACAGCTTGGCTAACAGCATTAAATATAAATGATTCATAAAATCAAAACTGACAGAAGCAATTGAAAGAGGAATGTGTGTTTGGAGGATTAAAACTGCATCACAGACATCACTTATGGATGAATGCTTGCACTCCCACCTTTCAAAAAAAGAGTACAACAGAAGAGACAGATGTGGACATCATAAAGCTGTGAAGACACACTCATCTGCTTGTGTGCTCAAATAGAGGCTACATAGTCCGGTTTTCACATGCCATCAGTCTCTAGCTAGATGTTAGTGGTCAGTGCTGTTAATATATGACTTGCCAAAAAAAAAAAACAAGGATTTTTTTAATCTTTCAGTCTTCATTTTGCACTAATGATTTTAGCCAAAAGGAAAATGTGTTAAAATGCTCTCAACCCTCATTAAATGAATATTGAAGTTTTTCTTAATTGCTAAAACACATTTCCTGAAACCTATTACACCTTTTTTCAACTGTATAACCCTCAAATTTTCAAGGGGAAATCAAACACCCAACTCAAAACTGTATCGCATATAATGTAATTCAGACCTTGCCTTCAACTAGCTCATAAAACCATCAAAAACACACTGAACGCTAATTAAAACCACATATTAATACAACCATTGCTCTCATGACAATGAATGAGGGTTTTTTTCTTTCTTTTTTTCCAGAGCACTTTTTATACATATGTAACTTCACAGCATAAAACTTGTAATATCATAAAACTTGTGTATACACAAATAACATAACAATAATACTGTGCAGTTCTCCACACTGCTTTCAGAAAATGAAGCATCTTTTGAATAAACTTCAAATTACAGTATATGCCAAAAATGTTGAATCACATGGAAACCTTTAGACGATCAAAAAACAAATAAGAAGAAACAAGGTTTTTCATAAGAATTTGTGTTTAGCCAAAAAATGACCTGAAAGAGGAGTAATGTTTAAAGATTTAAAGTGTTCTTTTAGGAAAACAGAGCTATGGTTTATGATATTTGGTTAATGGAATGGAATGGATTTTATTGTATAAACAAATGAGAAAAACTGTAAGAAGATCAAGAATGTTGCATGACAGCTTTAGAGTTAATAATGTAGTATCTGTTTACATATTCTAACAACAGGAATATATGAACAGTTTCTACAATGGTAAATATACCCATGTGGCAATCATTTGGCAATATATTATTTACATGTGGGAATGAAAATACAGAGTGGGAGGAATAACAATTTAAGAAGGCTCCACTTCTTTCAAATAAGCCACTCTTTCAAACTGTATAAGCCAAATCCAAGAAACATTTGATTTTAAATAAATAAATAAAATGTCTCACATTAAGCCAGCAAAAAAGAAACAAACAAACATAAATAAATAAATGTGTTATTAGGTTGGAAATCACAATGTCTCTTGATATACTGTATGTATATAAAATTTCTGTGAGATATATATATATTTTTTTTTACGTAGTAATATATTGTAAGACCACAGGTCATTCCATCCACCCCACTGTTCGCCTATCGTGTGTGAACACAATAGAACATACAGAGTGAAATGTGAGTGGCTCCAGGCATCATTCTAGAAAAAAAGCATAGATTTAAATCGATTGTGGCAGCATCCACAGGCTGCAGAGCTACTGTGAATGTGCAGCTGTCTCCATTCAGAGCCATTACATCACAAACAGTTCTCTGGAAAATAACCAGCCCCACAAGGGCCATAATGGGGTCTCAAATGGGTTCCCATTTATTTTGCCTATTGTGTAAATGTAGCACATACGTGTGTCCACTGTACTGTGATGACTCCATAGTCCTGAAGGGAGAGCTTTAAACAGGCATGAGCTGTGACCAACAGTCAGGCAATGTTGAGAACAGGGGCACTAGAGGAGATGGACTGTGCTTTAATACGCCTGCAGTGCTCCTACTGTTTCACGTACTGAGCACTGCACATCCCACTTCACAGTAATTAGCAATTCTCTCTGTAGATCACGCACGTGATGTTTTTATTAATCACATAATTGTCGAGGAGTGATTTCTTCTCATATGAGTTTTCATATGTTTGACAGTTTGTTTTAAGGTGACAAGCCTTATTTCTGAAATAGGGGCTGAACTGCAAAATAATTTTCTGTAATCAGTATTTTGGTACTGCTTTCCAGTTAAAATGATTAAAATAACAAATCTACTTAAAGCTTTTGTGCTTAAATTCACAAATAATTTACTCACCCCCTTGTCATATGAGAAGTTCATGTCTTTCTGTCTTCAGTCGTGAAGAAATTATGGTTTTTGAGGAAAGCATTTCAGGATTTTTCTCCATATAATGGACTTCACTGGTGCCCCGATTTTGGACTTCCAAAATGTAGCTTAAATGCAGCTTCAAAGGGCTCTAAATGATCCCAGCCGAGGAAGAAGGGTCTTATCTTGCGAAACGATTGGTCATTTTTGTTTTCGGAAAATAAAAATTTGTATACTTTTTGAGCACAAAAGATAGTGTAGCACAGGCTCTGGGTTGCGCATTCACGTAGTATTGAATCAGAGTCTCGTTCAACAAAATGAACAAATCTTTTGAACGAATGAACGAAAATGAACGAGTCATTTCGTTCATTTTAGCAAAATCAGCATCACGTGACAGACCCATAAGATGAACGAACGACTCGAAAAACCCAAAGACTCGAAACAGGTGAACTAATTCCAGTACAGAACCTAATAGGATGTTGCGCATTACTTCCCGAGTCACATTAAATATTCGAATCGTTCAAGAACGACACGTGGACGCGCATCCCAGAAGCCTGTGCTACATGAGCTTTTGTGCTTAAAAAGTATACAAATTTTTATTTTTCGAAAACAATGACTGATCGTTTCGCTAGATAAGACCCTACTTTCTTGGCTGGGATCGTTTAGAGCCCTTTGAAGCTGCATTTAAACTACATTTTGGAAGTTCAAAATCGGGGCACCAATGAAGTCCATTATATGCAGAAAAATCCTGAAATGCTTTCCTCAAAAACCATAATTTCTTTACGACTGAAGACAGACATGAAAGACATAAACATCTTGGATGACAAGGGAGTGAGTAAATTATTTGTAAATTGTTGTTCTGGAAGTGGACTTCTCCTTTAGGATGACTATTTTTTACACTTTTGATTTTAAAATGTTTATATATATATATATATATATATATAATATTAGAATGCATTTATATGTTTTTAAAGCTTTTTTTTTTTTGTTTTAAGTGTAAATCTAACAACATTTTAATGAAAGTTATGTTTTTGCTAATGAGTTAAAAATGAACTCCAATCCATAAATTATAATATGTTCTATCAATATCTTATTGCATTAATTTAGCTTCTTAAAATTGTTATCTTGGTTTAAGAATATGTTATTTGATTACATATTACATAATATTAGATATTTTGGAAACCTTTTTTTTTTTTTTAAGTCTAAGATTACAGGATTTCTTATGGTAAGAAACTGTAGAGTATTTAATTAATAAGCAAATGTTCATGTCCATTAAAGTAACTAATGGGTCAATGATGTGACACCTGCTTTTTTTTCAGTTAAAAATTTGTTTAAATGCATTAAAAAAGAAGTACCTCTCCTAAATATGGACCCACTTTAACTTTTCAAAAAAGACAAGTTATTTGTAATTTTTCTGTTATTCAAAGTGTCAAAATATCATGTGGTGCAACCGTCCGGCCATAACTGTTGCTTTGGAAATGTCTTTGAAATTACTCATTTATTCAGGTAAATTTTCTGCACTATTTGGCATGATTTTCAAAGTGTTTTGTAATCCTGCATAAAATTGCCAAGCATTTGTATTTATATTTCCATTATAATATGCAAACAAACTTTGTCTGATGATTTCCATTTTATGAAATATCTTGTGGTGCGACCATCAAGAAAGTACCATTTTGGGACATTTATGTTAAAATCAATTCAAAGATATAGGACTTTGCATCATACCCATAGAGACATCAAGCAGCTTTGTAACTCTCTTTTAATTTAAAAAAAAAAAAAAAAAATAAAACAGCTGGTATATAGCTACCACATTTGGATAACGTAGTTAAAAAAAACAAAAAACACCAACTTTAAGACATTTCTTTACGTACTTATTTTTATTCGAAATTTCATAGTGACCTTTTGTGGGAAGCTAGCTTGTTTGTTTAGGTGGCCAATTCTGTGCTTGTAAATTTTGACTGAATTTGAAATCATGTGGTGTGACCAAATATCATTTGGTGTGACCACTGCAGAGTGTTTTCCATTATAGATATATGTCCCAGATTGGTAGTGTTGTGCTTTTATGTTCAATTGATGGTTTATAAACATAAAATACTTTATTTTTAGTATCATTTGGAATATATTTTTATGCAATTTAGGTCATTTTAGACAGTTTATGTTTAATCTTTGTACAATATGAGAAAAAATGCAAACAACTAATTTAGAGCATATAATTTTAGTTAGGTAATTATGCATTTATTTATTTATTAATAACTATTTTAATCTATTTTACCAGATTCCACTGCCAACTTCAGCAAAACTGATGCTTACCATAGGCAACACGTTAATTCTGACTCTGCAGTCAAGCAAAAACTCCAGATGTAATTTTCTACTGTAAGAAAGATGTTCATGCTGTGTGGCTCTTTAATTTGTCGTGACAGATTGCTGTAGTTCAAGCGGCACATGAACCAATCTTTTTCTCTTTTTTACTAGTTATAGCACAAAATAAACATAAATAAACATCAGAAGGTATCTGGTTTCACCCGTGAAAAGATGTCAATACACATAATTTTTCAAGTTCAAGTCCACCGACTTTAATCTACTCTCTGAACAAAAAGCATATTTGACGTTATGATTGGTCAGATCGCCTGTTAAATTCCCAGCAAAGGGTCAACTGAGCAGCCAAGATTGGGGAAAGTTCAGAAACTGGGGCTAAAAAAATGCCTGCAGTTAATGCCATGTGCTGCACTTTTCACACGTTTCACACAATAGATTTTTAATGAAATAAGGCCTTTGCATCATTTGGAGCGACCACTCATCATTAAAATAAGAATAAAATATCTAATTTCTGTGGTTGAAATATGAATCACTATTGCCAATTCTTCAAAATGAAAAAACACTAAAATCACTTTAAATTGTAATACAAATGTATGTATACACTACATTCTTAATGTCTGAACAATTACAACAGATATTGTTTTTTGTATTTTAAAATTGGCCTGTCAAAAAAACTTTTACGTCAGTGACCCTAATATTTACATTTAAGTTAAACAATTTGTTGCTTAATATCACCTCCTGGATTAATATAAAACATACTTATTTACATATAATCCAAAAACTCTTTTATTATACAAAGAAACAAATATAGATGTAAATGTTCCTCAGATAAAGCCTGTCCATATCAAATCCTGCTCAAAGCAGAGTTTTTTATGATTACCCATTTTAATTCAAACTCCAATCAGCACCTGAGACAGCTGTCCATTCTGCAGGTACCCTTCTTGCTAGGTTTTGTCTCTCATAATCTTACCCCCCATGTCTATAGGTTTCCATTTCCAACATAAGCAGTGAAGCAATCGGCCCAGACTTCTGCTGTTGATACCTCTTGCTCAATCAGACTACCGTGATTTATGAGTTGTGGTTGCTGTATAGACTATAAGTTCTCAAGGTTGAAAGTTTCTGGTGCCTCATTTGCACTAGGTCCCTGATATGGAGCTCCACAGGTGAATGGGAAAGAGAGCTGTTGATGAGACAAGGAAATAACCACAGGTTGTGCTTGGTCTTGGCACACAACAGGCTGACAGTCATCGCCTTTGTTCGAACCTTTAATTGAGCTTTCTGAATGAATCATGTGCAATTATTACAGTGCAGCTGACCGGCTTTCACCCTTGACTAACAATCACAAAGTCATCAGCATGCAAGATCAGGGCACTGAACCGGTTAAAGGAACGAAAACAAAAAACAGAAACGAACAAAATTTTGACAGGAATATAACCAGATACAGAAACGATATCAAATTTAATAGTTCTGAACAGAAACACGTTTTTTTTTTACAAATCGGCATTAACCAGTTATAACGTTATTTTATCATTCTGTTTAGTATTTTAATTTTACATTCATTCAAATGCTCACATAACATATTTTGCAAACCTGACATTGCAGCCTTTTCATTATCAAAACAAAACATAGCTAAAGAAACGTTACACTGCTCAGTAGTCCGTAGTAATATGTGCCATTTAGCGTGACCACTGCGCTGTGCCGTTAATATGTGAAGGATGATGTTTTATGTCAATAATGCGAGTGACAAACAAAGCTTATAGTTTACATAATAAGTAATATCCAGATATGTCACAAATATGGAAACATTTGGATTCATGCTGAATGAGTCAGGTAGTTTCACTTTACACTAATTTGTTTTAGCTTGATGTTTACATAGTCTAAATATTGTTAACTTTAGAGGATTTGTTGTGGAAAGAAGGAAACTAAAATAGCCTATAGCTGTATTTATAATGTTTATATTGTTTGTAAACATTTTGCTTTATTTACCAGTGTTTTAGCCTACATTATTTCTGAATGTTATAATAAAATGTGACATATAGCCTATTCAACTTATATTTTTTTTATTCTCAAATAGTGCTGTCAAAGTTAGCACACTAACACAGGCGATTAATTTTTTCAGTTTAACGCATTAAAAATATTTAATACAGGGGCGGAGCCATGCCACTCACAACTGCTGCTTTGGTCTCTTTTTTCCTTACCAAGAATTGCATTTATTTAGTTGCAGAGCTTTTTTATGACCACATCAGACGGGAGACGTTTTAGACGTGCACTCCAACTTCACTTCAGCGCCAGACGCTAGTCAAACGAGCGCACGAAAGGTACTGTGCTCATACACACAAAGGCATCGGCATGCGCTGTAGCCTGTATCATTTCATATCAAAACGCGAAAGAAACTATGTGCATGCAATTTCGTAGTTATGTCATCAAAAAAATGAAATTGAAATTACTAAAAAAGACAATTAAAGCTACCTTGAAACTGTGGATGCTTGTAATATTTATTATATATGAGTCACGTTTAAGAACGTCTATGAAATGGTTTTCAAAACTGTTCTGAAACACTCCAGCACTGTCTTTCTCATCTAACACACCTGATTCAACTCGTCAGCTCATTAGTAGAGACTTTAAGACCTGAAGTGGGTCAGAAAAGGTACAGTTAAATAGAGTTGTGAGAATACAGTATGCGTGTCAGAGCCACGTCACATTCACTAGCGTCAGCTCATAAAGCAATAGCAGGCAAATAACCTAATAACCCAGCTGCTGTGATGTCTCTTATTCAAAGAACAAACCAAAAAAAAAAACGCTTTAAGAATTCATCTATATTTCATTTAAAATTGAGTGTTTACAACATGTTTCTGTTTATTTGCTACTTGCTGAAGGGCACAGGTAGCTAAATATGGCATTATAATAAGTTTACAGTATGTGAAGACTGTTTTAAATTCACGAAAGAAACTATTATTATTATTATTATTATTATTATTATTATTATTATTATAGACAACATTTTTTATAATAATTTTTAAACATTTCTTTTCTACTAAAAACGGAGACAAAATGTACAAATTTTATGTACAAAATAAAAATGGGTAACACTTTATAATAACGTTCAGTTATAAGTAATTTATAAGTGATTAGTTAATGATGAAATAATAATTTACAAAACACTGACAAATGATTAACAAGTGATATGCTCACAATTTGTGTATGTTTTGTTAATTCATTTACAAGTCAATTACAAGTTAATTTACAAGTAATTAGTTAATGATGAACTAATCATTTACAAAACATGAC
>JAHKKF010516765.1:0-24739 GCA_019740295.1 Labeo calbasu | reverse complement strand
ATCATTGTATTTTTTGGCATTGTGTCAATCAGCTTTTTGATTGACATGACCAATAAAATTGAAAATGAAGTCGAAATAACCTCAGGCCAGGGGTTGCACTTAACTGGTTTATTCATTATTGGACTACTGTGGATAAAAAACAAAAAAACAAAAAAACTTTACATTATATGCACATTGCATTAAAACAATGGCTAAAGTGAACTGTCACTTCAGTTGTTATACTTATTCTGAATATATTTTTAAGGAGGCTCAGCCTTCCATTGCCTTTTAAATTTATGAAGCTTGCCTTAGGAAATTGCTGGTTTAAATACTGAAACACTGTTTTTGTTTGCATTGGCTCAAAATGAGTTAATTGTTAATGCAAAACATGCAATTGGCAATTCAGCAGATCAACATTCTTTTTTTAATTGATGATGACTGTTGATGAAACTCTAGTTTTGAAACCAAAATGAATCTTACTCAGTGGAGCAAAGATAAATAATGCAGTTTTTTCTTTTTTAGAATACAAAGTGCAAGAAGCCAACAGCGCTGTGCATTTTAACATCTTGTTTCTGATATTTCAGCAGGCCGCAGCGTATTTACCCCTGGCGTGTGAGTTTATCACCTACCGGCGCGAGAGGTGTCTGCTACGCTGGAGTCAGGCATGGAGATGGACTCGGGGAAGATTAATTGCACTGTGTAGGTGTGAAGAAAAACAAAGAACAATCTATCTGTGTCTGGGAAATCGGACAGCCCCACAGAGAGGCGAGTGAACGCATTGGCATGGCGATCTATCACAGGACGCTCATTACACACAAGGTCAGGGTAATCCTTGTCTCTATGGCCTCAGAGAACATCTAGTTCCTGCATGTGGTTTCACCCGAAGCCCTCTGGGCAACCACAGGCCAACATCTTAACAGTATGGGTTTAACATCTCGGTACACTTTCATTAGGGGCATCAGAGTTTATGTATTCATATTCAAGCTGCGTCGCTGTGCATCTCAACATGTTCAGCACACCTTAGAGCAATCAGTTCTGTTGTAAGAAGATAATCACTGTCTTTCTCAAGATGAAATAATGACCCAGTGCTAATTCACACAGGCTTTTAGTAAGATTACTGTTTCATCAAGAAAATTAGAAGTGAGAAACGCATTTAGAAGAGTAGTAATAAAATATACTATGAAAAATTCTTCCTGGAAACTTGCTATGAAAAATTTAGCAACAAGAAGAGTAAGGTGCAAAAGCTGTGAAAATGTCAGAGAGATGAATACACCACATTTGCATGCACCAATACTTCTTTGATCAGATGGTTGGCCTAGTCATGGTGAGGTTGTAAGGAGGAAGTAGGATACATCCTGCCACCAAGTTCAGGGTTTCGTTATCATGGTATCACATTGAAAAACTGAAATTAAATCCATTAACTACTTTTAAATTGAAAACAATGAAAACTATTGTATTTCTATGATTTATGCATGGTATCTAACAAAATTTATTTTGCATAAAGTAATCCATCAAAGGTAAGTTAACTTTCCATTTGTTGTCTGCAAACTCTGTCAGCACAGACAATTCAAATCAGGCCAGATTCAGATTAAAAATATATATATATTCATAGGGAGAATGCCTTTGAAAAGGTATGAGAAAAGCTTATCTTTAACAAAGTCTGATGATTTTAGTCAGATTAGAACAGTTTGTGCAGAACATTTCAGTGTGGATTTTTTTGTGATCCTTTCACAATGTCAAATAGACTTTGCAAAGAGGCTTTTATTAAAGAATGGAGCGGCACCAACTATAGGGTGTTTTCATGACGCATCATCAATCGGCCATATTGGCAGCACTGAGGCCCTGTTTACACTAGTGCATTTTCATTTTAAAACAATTTTAAAATGAAAACGACCCTCGTCTACACTGGCGTTTTCACTGTGTTTTAAAAATGATCTCTCTGTGTTTTTAAAAGTCTCAGTTTTTGAGGGTCGAAAACACAGGAGTAGTGTAAACAACATTTGTAACTGTAGCAAAGGTTATGCGTTTTAAAGTGAAAATGCACTAGTGTAAACATAGTCTGAATGTAAACAATACCACTGAACCAAATGGAACTCGTGAATTTTACTGATTATTGCTGCTGAAAATGGTAGATTGTTGTCATGTTTTGGGCTGTACTAATCGGTCAGACCAGGAAAAACATTTATTATGTATTAAGTATTATAGACTGCCAAAAGTTATAACAAATAAAGGAGAAAAGACTGTCTGAGGAAAGAAAGCGTTTGTGGTTGGCCATACTGAACCAGGATTTCCAGGGCAAGAATCTTGACAATTTTTTCTTATCATTTCCTGACAGGTAGTTGAAATATTAGGCTAATATAAGCGACCGTTGGCAACCGGATGGGGCGTGTCCAGCGACGCAACAAAGTTCAGAATCCCTCAACTTTATGCAAAAGAAGAGCGACTTTCGGGACAGCCAATAGGAAAGAAGACGGTAGAGCTCACGTGATCATTCTCCTGTCAGCCGTAGATAAACATAGGCAATGGGAAAAAAAGTAGGCTCTGCTTCTCATTCGTTTTGGTTTGTATATACAGATTTAATTTATATTAATATTATATTTAGTCTTTTGCCTCTAAAATGTTTGTATTTAGCGGCAAGAAACCCGATTCGCTATCAAGGCAACCAGTAGTGAGAACGCGCACTAGCAACCTAGGTGCTAGTGTGAACGCAGCTTTAGGCTACGTTTACACCTATGGTTTACACTAGTGCGTTTTCGTTTTAAAGCGCATAACTTTTGCCACGCTTACGCCTGTCGTTTACACTACTTTGGCGATTTTGACCCGCGAAAACAGACTTTTGAAAACGTTGCAGACCCCGTTTAAGTTTGAAAACTCCAAGGTTGCCTTTTAGTGTAAAAGGACCCAAAAGACTATTGAAAACGCTGCAGACCCCGTTTTTAGTTAGAAAACTCCGGGGTTGCGTTTTAGTGTAAACGGACCAAAACGGAGACTTTTGAAAACGATGGCGTAGCTGCACACATTCGCTCGGCGTATCCTTGACGACCGTGTAAACAATAACAATAACATTCTCATTGGTAGATGCATTATTCGACCGCTCTAAGCACGTAGACGCGTCCGCCACTGAACTGAACAGAACTCAAAAATGTAGCTAATTATTGCTACTGAAAATGGTCAGTTATTGTCATATTTTGGGCAGTACTAATTGGTCTGACCGGAAAAAACATTTAGAGTATTATAAACTACCAAATGTTATAAGAAATCAAGGAGAAGAGTGCAAAAGACTGTCTGGGGAACAAAAGGCATTTGTGGTTGGCCAAACTGGACCAGAATTTCCGGGGCAAGAATCTTGACAATATTCATGTTTGGTCTTATTTCCAGTCAGGTAGGTGAAATATTAGGCTAATATCTTAATTAATACTGCTTGTGTGTATCTGTACCACCTATTAACTTTAGTTTGTCAAACTCGCCCTTTCCTACTTACTAAGTCCTTCTCTATATTATTTAGCAGATTCCACATCTTTTTCCCCGTGGTTAGAAAAGCATAAATTAGCAGAACAATGTATTCAGACCATATGTCTAATAATAAGTAGTCAATTAGCATGTGTCCACTAAAGTGTTTTAGCCGGCTGAAAAAATGGCAGGCGCTCTTCTGAAAACGACCAGCTGGTGGCGCTTGAGAACGTTTTGGTGGCACAGCGTTGTTTTTTTTCTCCCAGCTAGACGCTTTGGTTGCTATGATTTGGAATATCAACCACAGTAACATTACTAGCATTTAATTTATTAAGTAATCAGTAATATTAACTTCCTTATTGTTTGGTTTTTGTACAAGTAAGATAGTTGGTCTGTGTAGTATTTGTCCCGCCTCTCCTCCACTGATTGGACGGCTGGTTAGAAAGTGACCCAAAGTTGGAAGTTAGAAAAAAAAGGGGCAAACAAACTTTTTTCGTACCACTTGACATTTTGAAAATACGAAAATTTTAATGAATTCGAAAGTTTACGTCAGAACGGCTTCACGAACGATTTATACACAAAAAAATCTTTCTACTGTTGTTTCATGAATGA
The DNA here is from genome assembly GCA_019740295.1 of Labeo calbasu. Taxonomy (NCBI): domain Eukaryota; kingdom Metazoa; phylum Chordata; class Actinopteri; order Cypriniformes; family Cyprinidae; genus Labeo; species Labeo calbasu. The sequence continues at coordinate 20,698 of JAHKKF010516765.1, read as the reverse complement.
GGCCCTAGGTCCTTCAACCAAAATAATCCAAATACGCAAAAAGATAATCCAATAAATGGGAAATTATTTTGGTCACAATTAGTCATTAAATGCTTCTGAAATGCATGATCTAAAAATGTTGGAGAGGTTTAACATATTTAATGCAATCGAATATACTGATATCGCTGTGGTGCTTTGCTCCTAATGTGACAGATATGAAAAATCATTTTGCTATTAGTACACAAGATCACAAGGTTCATAATGTACATACGAGAGCCTGCAGGTGGCCCAAAGAGGCTTAAGTTATTACTGCCACGATCACAAAGCAAATGTTTGAGACTCTGGACAGCTGCCACAGACGATAAGTGTGAAATGGAGATTTCATATATCTCTGAGGATAACAATGTAATCCAGCTGAGAGACAGAGAGCATCATGGACAGAGAAAAGGATGATCAGACGAAAAGCACAAGGAGGAGGGTGAAAAGAAAGAGCGAGCGGGTGCACGCGGCTGGCGTAGAGTGGGTGTGGAATGCACAGGACGGGCCAAATGCGAATGTGGTCCCGCAGAGCACATGAGGGAATAGAGATCTGCTATGACAGGAATGTGAGAGTGGGATATCATTAAGCAGAGGGAGCTGCTTTCTCGTCCACACACGGTGACTAACACCACAGGGACGTACAACAACAACAGCTGCCTAATAATACTCACTGACTGCACACTAGCCTCATAAAGAGGACCAGCCAACCGCAGGGAGAGAACTGAAATCGTTACTGTGTGTTTCTGTCTCCTTTAAGATGGCTTCTTTGAAGAGGAGGCACTTCCAAGTTTTCTCTTCACACCGAATTGCTCGTCCCCCTCAAGCGATCCAGACAGAAACAGGAACAAATTGCAAACACTGACAGATCTGAAAATTGTTCTGACACGTAGCATGCAAAAGCACATGGTAGCAAAAAAGCAGGCTATTTTATACTGCTGCAAAATCAAATCAAATCTTTCTTTTACATAAGTGGCCTTTGGGAGAGAAAAAAATTATATATATATATATATATATGTATGTGTGTGTGTGTGTTGGAGGGGTCCGTGAACTATTTTTTATAGTACACAATTATATTTTTCCCAGTCGCTCATTCCTCTCTGCATTTAAGCATTAAAAATGACCTCAAATATAAATTACATAGTTTTGCCTTCAGTTAAATTATCACGATATTTGGGTGTGCGCTTCAAAAATAATAAGTGTTTTTTTGTGATATAACATTTGTCCAAAAAAACATTGTCAACCAAGTTACCCACTAGAACCCCACATTTTGGAAATAAAAACAAAATAAAATTCTTCTTTTTTTTTTTATATGAATTCATTCAGATCTATTTATATATATTTATTGTATTTAAAAATATGAATTCATTCAGATCTATCTATAAATGTGTTTATTGTAAAAAATATGAATTTCTATTTGTAAATATATTAATAAATGTAATATATATTTTTAAACTTACATATATAATGCTTTTTTTTATTAAATTAAATAAAATATTTCTGACATAAGTGAACTTCGGGAATCCTTTCTCTATCTGTTTTATTTATATTTAAATATATATTTTTTATAAATATATTTAAAAATATGAATTCATTCAGTTCTATAATATTAATTTATATATATATATATATATATATATATATATATATAAATGTTATTTTTTTAAACATACACAACATTGGAAACACAATTTGAAAATAAAATATGAATTAAAATAAAAGAAATAAAAATTCTTTTTGACATAAGTGGACTTTTAAATAATAAAAAAAAAGAATAATTATTATACCCAAGTGGATTTTGGAAGAAAAAATTATGAAAAAAGTATGACCCTTTTAAATCTCAATTGTGTATATATAAAGTATAACAGAGTGAGGCCAATGTCCATATTCTTTGAACACACACACTATACATTTATATATACATTTGTTTTGTAAATGTGAATTCATATTTGTAAATGTAATATATTATACCCGTGCATTTTTTTCTGTCAAATCATCCATTTTCATTATGCATGCCTATATTCTATATATTCTTGTTGTAAATAATGATTGATTAAACTATTATAGTCATGTGTAGACATGCACACAAACGCCTAATTAAAACTCAAATACCTCTCATGCATCTGCCTGCATTCTAAGAAAAAAAATGCACTGCAAACTGCAGGAGACCAGGAGCATAATCAAACATTATAATTGTTCATTAAATATTTACTGTGCTTAGTTTATGAAAAATGCAAGTGACTGGCTAAATAACTCTCTATTAGCCGTGAGGTAGGTTCATAAAGAATTACAAACACTGCAACATGCACATATCCACTCAACCCTAATTGTATTTACAATATTCATTTTTTAAATCAGCACCGAGTTCATTTTTATGTACCCATGTTTGCAAAATGAGGTTTTTACTACATCTCAGAGTTGGTGAAAGTTAAAATCTTGTGTATAATAAGTTGTTTACGAGTTGAGAAGAAAAAGACGAGATAAGAATCACCAAAGAGAGTCATGTTGAGCTCATACTGTACATTCAAACAATGTTAAGTTGTTTTTTTAATGCTTGCTAACTGAAAGGGAGAATTCTTGTGGATTAGAAACCATTTTTGGTCTACCATTTATTGGTAGTCAGGGACCCATTCTCAGAATTCACTTTATGAGCTCATTTCCCAGAATGATTGAGCTTGTAAAATGATGGACAACGGCATTACTTTAGAGCAGCACAATATGCGTGATGTGCTCAACGCAACGCGCTTATGAGCAATAATCTTTATAGTTGCTCACATAAACCAGAATTAGCTCGGAGAAGACAGAAAACACTTCAACCCAGTATGTTTTTCGTCAGCATGAACATTTACTTTCGCCATGTCATATAACAAAAAGTGATATTAACTAGAAATCAGGTTTCCATGTGGTGTAACTTAGTTTTATTTTAATTCCACAAATTTGTCAAAAAAATTACAAAATACTCAAATGGGGAGAACACAGGACTCACAATCTGCCTTAATTATCTCTACTTTTTGTTTACACTGTGTCATCCCATGGCGACTACTAATATATACAATAAGCTTCAAGATACCAGTATATATAAATCTTAGCAGTCAGAATGTACATTCTGCTATTGCCGCTTTGAAACAAGAAGCTAAACCATTGACAACACTCAACATCAAAGGTTTAAGACACAAAAGAGGGACAAAAGGAGAAAATGCGTCAAACGAAAATAAAATGCTGTATACATCCGAGACAGAATAAAAGATACATGACAGTCCAATTACACAAAGTGATCGGCTTTGGGCGCATACTGCTAAAAACAGGCTTCTATGCATACTCTTCGAAGGATGCACCATGGCTTTTTAAAACCAAACGGGGAGAATTAAAAACTGTACTTTGAACCGTAAGCTCGAAAAAGGCCCACCGGAGGTAAAAACCAATGTTTAGCATGTGTCGTTTCAAATAACGAAACAAACCAAACGAACGGAAACACTGCATGTAACAGTCGACGATTGCTATCGGACAGCCTCGACGCGATGGAGAGCAACTAAAGAGGCATCATGCATCACAGGTAATGCAGTGTCAGGAATGCAGAGAAGCTCAAACACGGTCGTCATCTCCACTACTGTGAACACATGCACACACGGGTACACAGACTCCAATCCAAGCCACCATCTTCCCTTAGGCTTCACAGTGAGAATGGTTCTACGAATCTGTACAGTAGGTCGGGAAACTGACTGCGCGAGGACAGACAAACCGGGGTTTGGGGGGGGGGGGCGTTGCTATCTTTTCCAGCACCCTTTGACCATGTGTTTAAAAAGAAAAAAAAAAAAGCAGTCCGGTCGGTTTCGCAATCCCTAAGCACCGAGGATCTTGCCGAGATATGAACCCAGTTGCAAAACTGAACGCCGTTCAACTTTGGTACGCAGAAGACAGAGCGAACGGCTTTCGAAATGCACTTAAAAAGCCATGAGAAAGCCAATTATGCTTTAGTAACACAAACTGAGGTTAATCAGTGCAATATTTCTTCTTTCCGAACGGGCTACTTGCCCCAATACTCACGAGGCACCGCGCGGCCTCCTCCTTCAAGTGTTTCGAACGTCTAACTCTGTTTGAGTTCGGCCGTGAGCGTAAAAATATGGTCACGATGTCATGAGTGTTTGTCGCAGACTGTCGATATATATGAAACGAAATCAAAACATTTTAAAAAAAAAAAAGCGTCATCTGAGCTTTGACCTCTAGAGGTGTTTGGATTAAAATCCGGTACCGTTCCACCCAGCGTTGGACGTGGTTACCTGCTCTAACGGTGCCATCTCCTTCCCCTCTGAAACAAGGGATGACACTTGAGAAAACTATTATATCGGAGGTCTAACGACTCTGTTAGGAATCCACACCTAATAATAATTATAATAATAATAATAGTAATAATTATATATGTATATATATATATTTATATACTATTTACAGACTCAAAAAAACGCCATGCTGCAGCTTTTCTTAACATTATGAAAACCTCCTACAATGTATTAAAATAAACATTGAATTTAAGATAGCACTTTTTCAGATATAATGGCCCGACTGTTCTGTTCCTCTGTTTTTTTTCCCCCAATTAGCACAGTGACAAAGTATCTGGTTTTCTAGCACCTACAAAAGACGTCAGGGAAGCTTCTCAGAGTATGTTCATGCAGGAAAGTCACAATCAGTCTTGAGGACGCTGTCACTACTTGAACGATATATAACCCCCCGAAAAAGTCAATGTCTTAAAAAAAAGTCCGGAATAGTGAAGAAAGCTGACAACAGAAAGAAGGTTCCTCAGACGATCCTTGACTGTTCTGCCGCGACCTCCTGTGTCCTGCCGATCCTCTGGGAGTCCGCCGTTGATCACAGCTGCTTGTCGCTTTCCTTCTTCAACCGGCTGCCAAAGAGACGAAAAATATTACGACGGATGTTTGAAGCACATATGCGTTCTACAGGCTTAGTACTGATACTGTGAAATACCAGGACTTTCAAGGATTTTTCAAGCACTACTTTTTGGATTTTCAAAGACTTCAATCAGAGATGCGAACCCTGGTCCTAGCAAAACCCTGACTGTGAGACTGACCTGTAATAATCCTCCTGTCCTGGTAGAGGGCCTCCGTGCATGTGGTGATGACCGTGTAGCCACTGCTGCTCCATGGCCAGTCTCTGTAGCTCTGCAGACTGTGCATGCATGGCCTGCAGCTGGTGTGCCGCCGACATGGGTGGTGGGAGCCCACCTGGGAGATCTCTGGGATATGGAGCGCCTATCGAAGACACGGGAAGATCGATTAGCCAATGCCTGGATAAACCGCAGGAATGATTGAGATGCCGTTCACGTACGTGTCTTACCGAACACAGGGTGCCGTAGCATCTCGTGTTCGTGCGGGGGCTGTCCGAGCAGGGGGTTGGGGATGGCTCCGGGCGGGTAGGGGAAGCGGGCGAGGTGCGGTCCACCGGCCAGCGGGTCTACGAGCGGATGTGCCCCAGAACCTGGGGGACACACAAGACATTCACCACCACCTTCTCCGTGTCAGCAGCTTTTTGTAATGGTACATAGTCAACATTATACAGAAACACACATAATTGCTATTCACAGCACTGACATTCAAAATGAACATCATGCTTCAAAGACAAGCATGCAATAATATTTAACAGTAGAAATGCAAGACATATCAGTATCATTATAGTATTGTATTGTGATGATAATTTACTCTCCCCATGTCATCCAATATATTCATGTCTTTCTTTTATCAGGCGAAAAGAAATTAAGGTTTTTTGAGAAAAACAGTTCTTTGTCTGTCTACTCCGGTTCAAAAGGTAGGGCGAAAACTCCATCTCATTTTCTCCTCCAACTTCAAAATCGTCCAACATTATTGTTTTTTTTTAAAGGGCGTTTGACTTTCTTTGCATGTTCGCTTTGTAAACCCTGGGTTGGTACTTCCGCCTACGTCGCGTATGACCTTTCCAACGTGATTACACAATGCATCAAGTTAAGCTAGTGTAAGATGAGCATTTGTTGTTTTTAAAACGTTAAAACCTGCTTTAATTTAGAAAATGACCAATCGTACATGAGACCCTTTTTCCTTGGCTGGGATTGCATAGAGTCCTTTGAAGCTGCACTGAAACTGCAATTTGGACTACTGGTTTTAGCTGGTCACTCAGCCTGATCTTAGCTGGTCAGTAGGCTGGTTTTAGAGGGGTTCTGGCCACTTCCTTAGCTGGTCAGGTTGGGAGACCAGCTGGAACAACCAACTAAAACCAGCTTGACCAGCCAACCAGCTTAGGCTGGTTTTAGCTGGGTTTTTTTCAGCAGGGATATGGAGAAAAATCCTGGAATGTTTTCCTCAAAAACCTTAATTTCTTTTTGACTGAAGAAAGACAGACATGAACATTTTAGATGACATGGGGGTGAGTAAATTACCAGGAAATCTTTATTCTGAAAGTTAACTAATTTAGTTTTCAGTTATACAGTTATAAAATATACAGACAAAATATACAGTTTTAATATCAGCCATTTTTAGTCATAACATTAAAACAATTACCAGCCAATTTTTTATTATTATTATTTTTTTTTTGCAATTTTAAAGATCATCTTCAATGGCCCAAATGGAATCTGTGTAATGTTTTTCAAATGTTTGGTCTATTTTTGTGTGAATCAAAAATGAGAGTACTGCTCTCTTATTTGCAGCTTAACACATAATCAAATCAGCCAAAACATTTCGTAAACACAAGAGATATGCACAAGATTCCTTTTGGGCTTAGGAGAAGTTCACTTCCAGAACAAAAATTCACAGATATGTACTCACCCCGTTGCCATCCAAGATGTTCATATCTTTCTTTCTTCGGTCGTAAAGAAATTATGTTTGAGGAAAAAATTTCAGGAATTATCTCCATATAGTGGTCTTCACAGTGCCCACGAGTTTGAACGTCCAAAATGCAGCTTCAAAGGGCTCTAAACGATTCCAGCCAAAGTTCGGGTCAATACAGTTATGGCATGTCAAAAAACTCCCATCTAATTAAGTTGAAGGAGAAAATGAGACGAGAGTTTTTCGACATACCCTAACCGTACTGACCCGGATTACACAGAGTACGCATGCACATCACAGAGCTAGACAAGATGAGCATTTCAGGTTAGAAAGTATATAATTTTATAAATTCTCTTTTTTAGAAAATGACCAATCGTGTCGCTAGATAAGACCCTTATTCCTCAGCTGGTATCGTTTAGAGCCCTTTGAAGCTGCATTTAAACTGCATTTTGGACCTTCAAACTTACAGGAACCATTGCTCCTATATGGAGAAAATTCCTGAAAATGTCTTCCTCAAAAACAGTTTCTTTTCAACTGAAGAAAGAAAGACACGAACATCTTGGATGACAAAGGGATGAGTACATTATCCGTAAATTTTTGTTCTGGAAGTGAATGTCTCCTTTAACAACAATCCAGCACACAACAATAGAGTGAATGGTCCCTCACCTTGGTGCAGCGGATCTTGTTGGTGCAGGTGTAGGTGTGAATGGATGTGCGAGTGCTGATGGTGATGTGGCGTCACGTTGAACATCTGGAGCCGTGCGATGGGGTCGTTAGCCACAGAGGCCATCCTCTCGACATGTAGCCTCTCGGCCAAGCGTTCGGGATAAGTCATCTCAGGCCGTAGCTGCGGCCCGGCCAGTGCCAGCCGTTCCCGCTCCAGTGGATTCAGGCCCGGGTGGAAGGAGGCGAATGGATGAGGGCCAGCCATGGGCGGGAGACCAATGGGCCCGTGTCGGGCAAAGTGCTCCATGGGGTTGGCGGAAGGATGCAGGCTGTCCAATTCTGGAGGTTTGACCTCGAAACCCGGCTTCATCCTCTCCATTCTCAACTCCCTCTCGCGGATCTCCCTTTCCCGTATCTCTCGCTCCCGCAGCTCGCGCTCACGCATGCCGGGGTCTGCGTTGTACAGGCCGGGCATGTGGTAAGCAAGGAGAGGGTCTGTGGGGTTGAGCGAGACAAAGAAGGGATGGTTGCGGTTGGTGGGGGACATGACGTGGGGACGGGCGTATTCGCTGAGCGTGCGCAGGGCGGGCGTGTCGGGGCCGATGTAAGGGGGCACAGTGGCGATGGTGGTGGGTGGGGGATCAAAAGATGTCCGCATATGAGCCGATCCCGCCATCTGGGGTTCACCCATGCGACCCTCATGAGAAGAGCTGGAAGCTTTCTGTAAAGACAAGGAGGGATATTTAGGAGCAAGCAACCAATTAATAATTTTAGCAGAATTTTAGGAGGATAAAGTCGGATTTTAACTTGTATGCAACTTACAGCAGCTCTCTCAGCCTCCTTCTCTCTCTCCCGTTCCCGCTCTCTTTCTTTTTCTCGTTCCCTCTCCTTTTCTTTTTCTTCTCGTGCTTTCTGCTCCGCTTCCCTCTTGGCTTTCTCCAGCGCCTCCTCTCGCTTCTTTGCCAGTTTTGATGAGGCCAGTGGTGTGAAGTAAAAGTCTGTTCTGGCACATGTGTTGTAACCTCTGTCCAGATGCTTGTAGAACCTGTAAACATCATAGATGGAAAGACCGTCAAAATAAAGTATCACTGTCAGTGCCGTTTTGCTTATTATGCGACATATAAGCTATGCAAGTGGAGAAAGCTTTTTACAGGCTGAATACGCAGCCATTTGAAAAGCAACGCAATTACTTTGAGACAAATAAATAACCTCTGGCATGTCCTCTGGTTTATACTATACTAGAGCCACTCAATCAGTCTTTTTAATCGCCAGTGCCATAATGAGCTGCTCTCTCTGTGCATTAGCAAGCTTATTGCTATTCACTGCAAGGGAGTGTGAGACAAGGCCACAGCAGCTCTACAAAGACATGCTCATGTTCATGGAGGCTTTCATTGCTATGATGCAGTCATTAATCTGTGCCCTGTCTTCACTTGATGACTGCAGAGGAGCTGAAGCAGGTTTAATTAGGATACTACATTAATAGTGCTATTTAATGCAACTTTTAAACAAGTACATTTTGTACAGAAGCCTGATAATGTGTAAAATGATTAATATACCATTTTAATAAATACAATACTTATGATAATTTTTAATATGTATTTATACTGTGGTTTGTTTTATTTTTAACTTTGTTTTAAAAATAAAATAAATTACTGATTTATACTTTTAATTTATTCAGCAAAAATAAATGAATAATGTACATTCTAATAAATGCAATCAAATATGAATTTGTTAATTAAATTGTTTTTATAATAATAATAATAATAATAATAATAATACTACATTGCTTTTTACTGTACTTGTTTTCTTAATTACTGATGTCTTTGTAGTCTTTTTTTACAATAAAAATATATACCATATAATAAATACAATAAAATATAATATTGTAATTATTATTTAATATAATAATAATAATAATAATAATAATAATAATAATAATAATACACTATTTTCTCTGCTTTTATGATGTTATTTTTTGGTACTAATAAAAATATTAATAGAATTCTAATAAATACAATAAATTATAATATTGTAATAATAAAAAATATTACTTAATACCATTCTAATAAATACAATAAAATACAATATTGTAATAATAATAAATAATTTTTCTCTATTCTTATTTTATTATAATAAAAATATGAATTAATACTATTCTAATAAATACAATAAAATATAACATTGTAATTATTAGTTTAATAATAATAATAATAATAATAATAATAATAATAATACATAATTCGTTTTTTTATTTTTTGTTTATATTAACAATATTCATTAAAACCATTCTAATAAAAACAATAAAATATAATATTGTCATTATTAATTCACTACTACTACTATTATATTATATTATTTTTCTCTGTTTTTATTTTCTTTTTTCGGGTATAATTATAAAAAAATTATATATTTAATAAAAATTATTGCATACCGTGCTGACTGGCTGGCATGACTGGGAGTGTTGACGATGGTGGGTGGAGGTGAAGGGCTCCTCTGTGGTGGTGGAGGACTCTCCGGCTCCTCCGCCTCATCCAGAGGCTCTTCTTTAATTTGTACAGGTGGCACAGTGGAGGGTCCCGGGCAGGGCGCGCTGACTGATGCAGGCAGGGGCATGGATATAGAGGAGGGTGGCTGCTGCAGCGTAGCCATTGAGCTCGCCACAGAGGAGGGAACGCTGGAGGGTGACAGGACGGGCGAGCTGCCTGGCATGAAGGAATGAGGAGGGAAAGAGGGCTGAGAAGGCGCCGAGTGCGAGGCGGAGGAAGAGGAAGGGAGCGGAGGAGCCGGCGGGGGCGCTTGACTTCCTGTTGCCGGAAGGTTTTGGGACTGGGTGAGGACTGGAGGTTGCACTGGTGGAGGCTGGAGCTGCTGGTTTTGAGACATGAGCTGAAGGGGCGGCGGATGTGCGGAGGGAGGGTGATGCGTGGATAGAGAGCTGAGGGGCTTCAAGGCGGGCGGAGGGGGCAAGTTGGAAGGCATCTGCGGGAATGGCGGGTGGCTGGGATGCTTGTGTGACTGAGGGTTTGGCATTTGTGGGATGGGGGTGGTTGGAGGAGGTTTGATATGGGGCATAGGCAATGGTGCGGGCGGGAGAGGCTGCTCTCTGGGAGGCTGGCTGCTGCTCTGTGAGGAGGACTGTGACTGGGATGGAGGGGTGTGAGGTCGCTGTTGTTGAGACAGGGAGGCGGCTTGGGCCTGACCCGAAAGAGCTGAAGGGGGGACCTGAGACTGACCCATTGGGAAGGATTGAGAGGGTAAAGTGTGAGGGTGAGGCATATGTGATGGCCCTGCCTGCAGAGGGTGGCCCATGGGTGGCATGGGACCGTGTAGTGGAGGCTGCAAGGACTGAGGGCCGGTTTGAGGGGGTGGAGGCGGTTGAGGCAAGCCCTGCAGTGGGGAATGAGGTGACGGCAGCCTCGGCGCTCCCGACTGGATGAGAGACAGCGGACCTGGTGGAGGTATCTGCTGAGGAGGCATGGAGGTAGGGGGAATAGATGGGGACGGCTGAGAGGACAGGGAAGGAGCGACTGAGGCGGGTGGCGTGGAGGCTGCGGCCGCAGAAGGAGGAGCCGGGGGTAAAGCCCCTGTCTGGCACTGGATGACCGGAGGGTGCTGGCCTTGGAGAATCTGCTGCTGCGCCGAGGAGTCGGAGTCGCTCTCGTTGTCACGCGGGCTGGGGATGCTGGGAGAGGAGCTGCGGTTGTCCTGGTCAATGTCCTTGGGATCGCTGCTGCCCTCGTCATTTACGCTGCGACCGTCCGAGCTTTCACCCTCGCCCTCTCCCTCGCACTCTGAGGGCGAGTCCGGCCGTTCCTGCGGATGATGGAGGAGAGGAGGACGGGTAAATAAACTTAGCGCCGGTTACTAATGACCGAATAATGGGTGCAGTCATGATCAAGAACACATAACCTTTCACAGTGCTCAAGTTGTAATATGAATTCCTGACATTTACAGGATATGAAATCACTCTATCGTGCAATCACATTGCTACCACAGGTAATGGCCAAAATAAATACAACATAGTGTCTTCACTGGATAGTGAAGTCAAAATAGAGCTGCCATGAACCCTTCAGTGAACTTTAGTATAAGTTTATTTATGTCTTTTGGATTAACGGAGAGCAGTTCTTCCAAGAAAACCTCTAGTTGATTGTTCTTCTCCCAAACAAATCCCACATTTTCACGTTAACAATAATTTAGGCACATTATCACTGTCAAACAACCATCTTTAATGCAGCAGCACAAATTGAGAAGTATCAAAAAAGAAAAAAAAAAGTTCTGTTCAGATTTTGACAGCAAATTTTGATTTAGTCTTAGTCATAGTCTTTTGACAAAAATGCCATTCAGTTTATGTTTTAGTCATCTGAATTGTTTTAATTTTAGTTGACTAAATATAAGATTTGTAACTTGTTTACCACTTTCTTCATTCTTTCAAGCAGACGTTTTTATATATATAAATAAATTTAGATTAATCTTTATTAGGGCTACTAAAGAGATTCAGTCAAGAGCAGCGAGTAATTTTCTGTCTTTCTTTTGTTGCTTAACATCAGTGCCACAGAAAATAGCAACTAAATAAAATAAAATAAAATAAATAAACCAAATGCACAGATGCAATGTACTGATACACATCCGGTATTCTCCCAACTGTTTACATTCACCTAAGACGTAACAGAGTGTTCATGTGAACAAAATGGAAAATTCAACACAATTTTTTGTGTATTTCTCCATTTATGACATGCGAAAGAGTACTCGTGCCATGAGAGGCGCTGCTTTCAGTGTCCGCATTAAGAAAACCAGACCTAATTGAGTTCTCTTTTGCATCGTCTAATTTATCCATGTCTGCTCTTCTCTTACTCCCAAATATTGACAAATATGTTTTATGATACGTGCAGCAAGTGTATGCTAGCTTGATACAGTTCAAATGTAGGCAATCTAACCTCCTAACCACACAGCAGATTCGTTCTGAATGACTCTCTTCCCAAATCATCCCTCCCTAACATTTTCGTCTCGTTTATATTAGCTGATGAAAACATGTTGTTGACGAAAATTATGATGAAAATTATTTGTCAACAAAATTAACACTGGTTCGGAGCTACTCTTTACACAAAATTTTCTTACATTGGTTGCTTGTTTAGTATGAGTTTCCTTACCTGCGTTTTAGACTTCTTAGCGCTTGCCCTCTCGGACTCCTCTGTATCCGAGGCTCCTTTCTCTCTCTGACGTTTGGCACTCTTCATAGGTGATGGCGCCTCTTCCTTTGTCTTCTGTTTTGACAAAACAAAAACATGTTTCCTTTGAAAACATAGTCCTGTGATGCTCAGTGTGATTTTGATTGCTACAGTCTGGTCGTGTAGATCGTACCTTGCTGGGTTTCTTCATTGAATCAGTCTTGCTGTCAGTGCTGGAGGTGCTTGCCGCACTTGGTGAGGTTCGCCCGCTGGACCGCAGATCCTCATTGGTCGGTGAGGCTCTGCCATCTGGGCTGGCGGTTTGCTTCTTGCGGCCACTTCGTAGCGTTGACATCTAAACCGGATAACAAAAAAATCAGATGTAACACTGCTAACAATGCTAAAACATTATACGCAGTTAAAAGTTTAGTGTCTTACCGAGCCGCGATTCCGTCGAGTCCTCATGCTATGCTTCCCACTGAGTCCATCCTCTTCCTCTTTGACAGGTTTGAACATAAACGGCGGCGGGTCTACAGGCTTCTCAATGGGGGGTAGTTCGCCGTATTTCTTAAAATGGATCCGGCAGTCGGTGCACAGCAGGATGTTCTCGCGACCCCCGTGGTGCCAGTCCTTGGAGGCTGTAAACACAAATTTAAGTTCAGCTGAGCTCTGCTTATTAAACATTACACTAACAGGAAGTGCTCAAGGCCTAGGCAAAGACCTCTAAGGTCAAAGACTCTTGCTCATCCGTGCTGAGAATGTTTTCGTATCAGAAGTGAGAGCGATACGAATGCCAACTGCATCCAACAGGTCAGAGGATTTAATGAGGCAAAAAGCGAATGAGTAAGTGTCAGATTGGATTAAATTAGAAATGACACGCTCTGATGTCCATCTGCCAGATGAGGGACGAGGCCGAGCATCAGAGCGCTCTCAAACTGAGACTAATTACAGGCCTGCAGAGGGGATTACTGAAGTCTTCTGAAGGAAGAAGTCTTATGGAGTCTTCACCTGTCTCATGGTATCGCTGTATTAGCGTAATACCTAATCACTTCCCACCTGAACAACTGAAGAACTGACAAAACTCATTGTTTGCTTTTTCCTCTCACATCGAAATATGAGTGAAATTAGGACTGGGCGATATAGCCCAAAAATTATCACAATAATTTTTTTTTATATCAGTCGATATTGATAATTCACTTATTCACTCTTTACAGTCACTTTTCCTTAACAAAATAAATATCTAACAGAATTTTTTTTACTGTTTGTTGCATGTTTTAATGAGTAATATTGTTTCAAATCAAGAAACAGGTTTGTGTCATCTAAAAATATTATTATTAATAATAATAAAACATTTTTATAATTCTTAGAAATACACATTTGACAGTAGCTTGAGTTAGGATACAGATGTAGATTTGTTCATTATCAAAAAGTAATATCTGTAAAAATTGTAGCAACCTCATTTTTATATGGTGAAATCGAATTATTCTGACTATGTTTTTTTTTTTTTTTTTAATGAACCATTGCTCTTCCATAGTATCACCCACAGATCATGATAACAACAGTTAAATCCACAAATATAGCACCTCAATACCATGGTAAAAATGTAATATGGTTCCTAGGTATTTGTATGAAATACAGTAGTCTATATACATTTAGTATAAATGCATAAATTCTATAACTTAATCACAAGAAATACTGTAATTATATTCCATTACTCCTCCTTTAATACATTTAACACATGTCCACATTAATAATATAATAAAATTCGACAAATATACCCACATTTCTGACACAACACCACTGTGCAGTTAGTGCTACTACAGTAAATCTATGGTAAATTATGGCAATTTGTAGATTAAAAAGCTTTCTGACTGTATTGTTGCACACATTGTTCTCCTGCTTGTCAGCGCTGTTTCATCTAGCTATAAACCGAGTCATTTGTGTTCTTCACTGAATTCAAGTGCTTCACATTGGCGCCGTTTAGTGACCGAGACTCAACAGCGAGGATAAACGGTCCGAGTGGCGCTCTGATTAGTGCTCTTTTGTTCTGCCTTTGCCGCATTATATTGAACATTTACCAAACTCTTGTTATCGTTTATCAAGGAAATTCATATCGCGCGTTATCGATTTATCGCAAGTCCTAAGTGGAATTAAACAAGTGCTGGGTCTCTAATATGATAAATTAAGCACTCACTGGTAGTGAAACAGTGACGGCAGGCGTAGCCCTTCAGTTCCTGCTCGCTGTCTTCACTGTCAAAGTCATCTTCGCTGGCTGAACTCAAGTCCACTGGAAAAGATAAACATGCTGGTTAATGAACGTCATTTCACAACTACAGTCTCTTTAAGACAAGCCTGCTCCACTTAACACATTATCAGCGGCTCTTTGAAGAGACAAGTCTAGTACACATAATAAGAGCGATCCCTCCCTGTTACGTCTCTTATCGGATATGAGATTTCAGCTGTTTACTTTGAAGAATCACAGAGGGGGATCTGTGCTCTGAAAAGCCATATTAGTCCTGGGAGTTTCAGGGATGTCATGTTTAGCTGTGACAAGAGTCTGTTCTCTGTCTCTAGGGGGAAGAGAGGCAGATTGCACTTACAGAACTCGCTGGAAGGCGGGCGGGAGGGAGTGTTGACGGGAGTGGAGGCAGTGCGGGTCTTGATCCGGCGGAAGACGGGTTGTCTGCGGTGCCTGCGGTGGGCTCTGCAACTAGCAGCCTCTGGGGTTTTCTTCCAATAATAGTAAAAGGTGATCAGCTCCCCCTGTGAGACAGAAAACGCATCTCATGAGCCAGCTGTTTGTACCGAACAAAGAAACTCTTTAACTACTATACAAAATACTAACGTTGATCTGTTAGATGTGAATACAACTTGATAAGCAAATAAAAAGCCTCAAATGTCAAACTGATAAGGCAGCTGCGCTGAAAAACATCAGTTGATGAAACCAGTTTGGTTTTGATGACAGATAGAAGGGAAGGGAGAAGGTACAGAGTCCTGGACAAAGAATCCACGCCGGGTTTGCCAGCGGGCCGGCTTGTTGTGCCGTGGCCGTGTCTGTCCCAGGATTAGGCAGCGAAGCTCTCTGAATGCTGGGATATTAGGATCAGTACATTGGTGGCTGCCTGGGTGGCAGGCGCTTGAATGGAAACAAAGGAACATGTCAGGGAGAGCTTTGGCGCTACAAATAGGGAGTGAAATGGCTCCAAGCCCCTGCGCTAGAAGAGTCAATTGAACTTTAATCAAACATTCAGAGGGCGCGCTTGCCAGGGAGTAAGGCATATAAATCCCGAGCACAAAAGCCAGCCAGGAAATCAATACCCTACTGAAACATTAACACATGCAATCATGGATCAGAAGACGCTTTGCTGAGGCAGCCTGCGCAAATTAACTGTCGCTTTCCGGACACACTCAAAACACACAAGCCCTGAAACCGTTGTTTGGTGGAGAAGCAATTACGCACTTTTCCTGCGGTGGTTCCTCTTGTACCTTTCAGTTTCTTTCCAACTGTATCATTTGCCTGATTTTGGATATGCATTTCAAGACACTGCATTGGAACGGCTTGCATGAGCTCTTAACATGCTTTAATGTTTTAATGGTGCAGGAATGAGTGAAGAGGACAGTCATGAGGTTTGACAGGGTCTGTTAAACTCGGTCTGAATGGGGCTTGGGTATCTTTAATGCGTATTGATTGCTTTCCCTCTTTGCTTCGGCTGTTCTTCTTGACATAAATTGGTCATTAAAATGCTGCTCTCCCCAACACATTAACAGCTTTACGGCAAACACTTCAAACTATTCTTGGCAGCAAGCGGAAAAACATGTACTTCCAATCCTATCAGACTATTCATAGGCTATTTTATTGCTTGAGTGAATTTTACTGAACCATATAGATTCGCTTCGGATGCCTGCACTTGAGTATATGAATTACATTTACATAAATCACACACACAAAAAAAAGCTGCAGCGGTCTGACGGAAAGGCTATAAAACTGAGGCTGGCCAGCTAAGCTACTATGTCTGACATGGCCAAACACACAAGATAAGTCGTGTGCTTACAGCTTCTTAGGAGCTTTGACTGCCCCTTCTTCCAAAAGCAAATCAAGGTACGGCATCATTTTCATCAAAAAGCACTCTGCGTTTAGAATATAAATCCACTTTATGCTCTTGGAAGTAATGGCGAGATGTGAATATGCCATTGGAGAGAAAATAAAAATTCATCACAAAGACGTCAAATAAAGCACGCCGATGTTCTCAAAATGTTTCCACATGCAGCAGACACAGAGTATCCCATCTTTGAGTGGCCCAATGGACACGCGTATGAGGAATATCAATTATCACAATTACTTGTGGGTGGTACAAACGCTCGCCAAATGAGAAACACAAGGCTGACAAGCGTCAGCTTCAAGTATCGCAAGCTTTGAAGTAAACTAGCCATTTCTACTCGCACCTTGTTATATCTCTTAGGAATAAGCCGAGCTCCTGCGGGTTATTTATGTGATATGATGAGTGGAACGCGCAATGGCGAAAGGCCCGGGCCCGCGTTTGAGAGCAAAAGGCTTTTTGGCGGGGTCGGTTAGGGCGCAGGTGCAGGCCAAAGGATGGCAGGCTTCCTGATGTGAAATTTAATTGAAATGTGCAGATCAAAACTGTTCAGCAGGACAGCGGGCTGGCTTTCTTCACAGCCTAATGACTGTTCGCCACAGCATCCCCCTCCCCTTCCTCACGGTTGCCCCTTGCTTTTTATTTTCGCTCCCTCTATTTGATGTGAGCTTTGAAGCATGAAACCTCAACTTAATGCTACAGAAGATAAAAAGAAAAGGTCATTTTAGCCCTCAACCATTTCGCCGGAGCACTTCATAGCTCTTAAACGTCCTAGAGGAAGGCAGAGGAAAAATTTCTCCGGGGTTTGGCGTAATAACACTGTGAAAGGAATCACCGTGGTCATTCAAAAGTAATTTAGTCCACAGGCTATCAAGACAGGTGTCAAGGTTGGAGAAGAGCAGACATCCACGGGCGAAGATAACGCAGTGATGTTTAATGCAATCTGCTCGAGCAATATGTAGAGGAGTGGGGGAATGAGGATGAAAAGAGTGATGAAATGTTTTGAGAGGATCATCTGTGATGATGACAAATTTCCTTGGGCGATAACTGTACGATGGAGAGCTGTAGAAAAATCCCCTTTCATGCTGGAAGAGAGGAGATGGAAGAGGAAATATGATTTGATTAGAAGCGTGGAAGGGCTGTGCCAAGTCACGGCTCCGGGTTTTTCTCTCATCCCTCACCCGCTTCGGCGCTGCCCATTCTTTCTGACAAGACGTTGCCGGTTTGTTCGTCGCACAGATAAGGGGGAAAAAAAGGCAATTTTTCTCAAGGTGCTGCACAGAAACGTAGGACGGGCAAAGAAGAAGCTATTAGTCTTTTATATAAGGAGATGTCCTACTGTGAAGCAAAATAAAAGATGACATCTGGGGGAGGAAATGTCTCCAGCGAGTTTCTGTTTGCAGTGGAGGCCTGTGAAGCTGGATGCACATAGCGAGTTAGTGTCAAGTGCTAAGACTGACAGCTTGAATAACAAAGCCAGGTTTTTGTGTGTCAAGGTAGGTTTGTTGGAAGCAAAACTGAGATTTCTCTTAACTCTGTAGTGAGCATTAAATGTCAGATTCGAGCCTTTATTTTCTCGTTTTCTGTATGCACTAGTGTGCAAAACATTATGCTAACCAAAAAAAGATAAATGGTCCACCCAAAACTGAAAATTTACCCTCATGGCATTTCAAACATGTATGATTTACTGTCATACAACACAAAAGGCGGCATTTTGTTAAGGGAGTTCCTCAAGGTTCGGTATTGGGGCCGTTATTATTTAGTATATACGTGTGACCCTGGCCCACAAAACCAGTCACAACAGTCAATTTTTTGAAATTGAGATTTCCACATTATCTGAAAGCTGAACAAATGAGCTTTCCATTGATGTGTGGATTATTAGGATAGGACAATATTCGGGATATTGAATATTCGAGATACAATCATCAAAATATTGAGAAAACCCAAATGAAGTTCTTAGCAATGCATATTACTAATCAAAAATAAAGTTTTGATATATTTATGGTAGGAAATGTACAAAATCTCATCATGGAACATGATGTTTACTTAAAATCCTAATGATTTTTGGCATAAAGGAAAAATCTAAATTTTTGACCCATACAATGTATTGTTGGCTACTGCTACAAATACACCCGTGCTATGGTTTTGTGGTCCAGCATATTGATAATGCATTTATTTTCCAGCCCTTTCTGTTTTTGACATTGTCCAAAATAGGTTTTGTGCATTGACGTTGGTCTTAAATATTAAAAAAACAAAATGCTTTTTATTTTCAAACTCTAAAACTTAATGCTAAACTCTATAACTTTTGGACTTCCCAGGGGAGATGGAGATGCACTGGTATTTACTGATATGTAAAGCCATATTGGGTTACTTGCCATCCTACGTTGTTGTTTTATTCAACAGAAATTGCCTGGTAATTTCATTTTGGGAGAATACTCTCAACTTTATGAATCTGTAGCATTTTTAATACTATTTGTGGTTGAAACGGCACTGGAATTTTGTACGACATGAGAAGCCGAAAATACATTTTCCCAAATAGCTTGTCCCCCCAGAGCCAGGATAAATGCGTAAAGCTACTCGTGTATGTGGAATTTCCTCCATTAGCCCTGAATCTCTAAGCAGAAGAGAAGAGTGTGTGCCAGGGAGCGAGAGATACTGACAACGTAAGCTTGGAATTATGAGACATTTCAGAATGCTTCCATCTGCAGAATATTTCTGGAGGGTGGATTATCTGACAAGGAAAGGGCTTACCTCCTATCACGGCACAGAGAAGCGCTTTTCCACTCTGATTTCGCCTCGAGAAAACCGACGATGTGCGAGCGTGCGTGCACAAACTGTAATTTCCAACAGATTACGCTTCTTTTCATTGCGGCAGAACGTTGGGGAGAAACCGTGGCTGGACCTTCTGGTCATGTGTGCGTCTGTGTGTAGGATGGGTGCGAGGCCTAAACTCCTGTATTTATACACTCATCCACACTCAGGCCTGGACTTGAACAGATGGTTTCTGTTTTTCCTGGCAGATTTGTGACGAAGCCACAAAAGGCCCCTGCTTTGACAGTGAGCCAAACGGTTAAGGCTGTAGCTGGCAAATACAGGGGAAGGAGAGCAGCAGAGAATGCAAGGGAGGGCAGCGAGGGGGGAAAAGAGAAAATGGAAGATAGCAACAGACAATCAAGCCAGCCTGAAGAAAACCTCAAGAGCATTTGCTTGGTTAAACAATGTTTTTGATACGAGAACATTTGGTCACTAGGTACAGACAGCCGATGTGCAGCTGTAAACATTAATTAGTCGAGTTGGCCTGTGTGCTTTCCGGTTCTTGCATGGGACCGATTGTGCCCGTGTACATGTGGGCGGGAGGGAAATGCAGAGGTAAAGACAAATTCAAGCCTCTGTAAAAGGAAAAGAGAGCTGAAAGAAGTTTGACTAGCTTACGGCACTTTACATTTCACACATAAGAAATGGATGATTTTTGACTATTTTCTTCATTAGCATAACAATTTCTATGTAGTATGTGTATATACACGTGTTTTGTTTTTTTTTTTTGTCAAAAAAAAAATAAAAAGATCAGCACAAAAACAAAAATATAATTGTTCAAATGCAAAATATATACGTTAAATGTATATATGCATTTTAACAAAAATTTAAC
This sequence comes from Labeo calbasu, assembly GCA_019740295.1. Taxonomy (NCBI): domain Eukaryota; kingdom Metazoa; phylum Chordata; class Actinopteri; order Cypriniformes; family Cyprinidae; genus Labeo; species Labeo calbasu. The sequence goes on along the minus strand of JAHKKF010516765.1, from coordinate 303 downwards.
TAATACATTTACAAAAAAATATTCTTAAAAATAAAATAATTCTTTTTAACTATATATACATACATGAAGAGTTTATATGCAAAAACAGATCTTTTTTTTAATTTTCAAAAAATGATTTTTTTATGTTGTTTTTACTGTGTTAGCTGTATTTTTGTTATTTTTACTTTATTTTTACTAAACAAAAAAACCTGCAGTTTGATTAAGATTAATTGTAATGCATAAAAAACATGATTTTTGAATATATATATTAATAAATAATACATACATATACACACACACATATATACATACACATATATACAT